>JAHWFP010227488.1:48085-87783 GCA_023313725.1 Lithobius niger
GATAAGAGAGAATCGTGCTAGTTTTGAAGGGAAAGCATTGTTGCAACCGGTCTGATACGGAATATATCGTGCGCCTTTTAAACAATGAAAACGAAGAAAGTATGGTCATAATACTGTGGATCGGTGCTTGGAACAAACAGGCATTAAAACGATTATTACGGAAAACCTCGTGCGATCCTAAACAATTGCTCTGTTCTTGGTTATTATCCGTTACTAATAACAGTAAATACTATTTTTTATTCTTGTGGTCTACATAACGAGTTCATATTTCAGCATTATAAATATTAAATGCATTGGAAGCCATAAATATGAGAAAATATAATATTACTTTAATACATTCATAGCCGATTTTATTTCGGCTAATCAGTATTTACATATACACAATTTTCCTATAAAAAATACTAAATTTAATTTTGGCTAAAGGTATCTATATACATACTATTTTCATATAAGAAATACCGTCTAGATTTACATAAACATTGTGTAAAAGTCATTCAATGGTTAAATTTGGTTATGTATACTAGCAGCCAACACCATTAAGTTAGATACAGGTGGACAAGTATAGGGTAGCTTGCTCCAACTCGAATACGTACACAAAAAAATGTAAACTTTAGGGCAAATTGCCGACGTGGTATGCCCAAGCAGAGGGTAAGAAATCTAATTTAGTACATAACTGAAATGCAGAATGCAGAATGTTTTGAACAAGAATGTAAATCAGAAAAGCAAGTAATAAGCTCGGGAGATGTACACAGGACGTAAGAATCAAATTCATTTTTAAATAACAATATGAATGCAGAGATCACTTGTTCAGGTAAACTGTTCCAAATTGGTTGTAGTCGAGAAAAAAAATGTTTCTAGCCCACACGTGGTTACGGAAAATAAATTTAAGTTTCAAGAATTGGTCCCTGGTAGTTGGCTACGTTTGCAGTTGACGATGTTTTCGAAGTGTAGGACCACTGTGGTTTAATTTTAGGATTTTGAACAGGGTGATACCGGAGTGCACACACATTGCTTGTGTGTTATATTTTACGGTTTCTAACTGTCTTTGTAAAACGTCAGTGCACATTTTCTAAGGCTGTTAAATCTTTTTTTGCAGTAGGTTACCAAAAGTCAATTGCATATTCAATTTTGGGGCGTACCAGTGCAATGAATAATGTAAAGCATATAGCACGGTCACGTGAATAAATCAGCGTTATAAATTACAATATATATTGATAAATTACGAGAAAAACTTACAAATGTGACTACGATTTACATAATGTCTTCTGTGGTGTTGTAGAGAAGTTGTGTGATTTATTGTCATAAGGTTACAGTAGGTAAACGTTGGTGGACTGGGAAGAGTTGCCCCTCGCTGCGAGAAGAAACTTTTAACCCCGAGCAGGGGTGCCCAACTCTCCTCCCCCCCCCCAAAAAAAAAAACTCGCCTAATTCCCCCCCCCCTCCCCCCCCCCCAAAAAAATACATTTTTACAAGATAAAAAATTTAGGGAATGTGTTATGGGGAAGCATTGTAAGGCAAATACCATTGATTAACCTTATTACGCAATATGCCGACCACCTGTGGCACTTCATTATTGGAGACTTTATAACCTTCCTAGCGTGAACTGGTCTAGACCCTCAGCCACTCGTAAAGCTGATAAACGTATTCTGAATTGCTTTATTGAAAACTCACTTTATCAATTAATTGATTTTCCGACTAAGGGTAAAAGTACTCTTGTTCTTGTTGTATCAAAAAATTGTGATCTAATCTACGATGCTATGGACAAACGAAAATTTGACCAAAGTGATCACCAGCTGGACAGTTTCAGCTCGCACTTGGTGAGGACTATTGTACCAGACATCAGAAGTTTAACTGATGTGGAACTTGATAGATGAGGAATTTGTTCAAAAACAACATCATACTGCAAACTTTGAAAATTGTACTGTTACCTCTACTTGGACAAGATGGTGTGACATTACTTTTTCTATTCTTGATAAATGCAAATTTCCTATGAGCAGTAAGTTTTACCTGGCTTCCCTGGATGAGTAGTGACATTCAGGCTGCTATTGAACTTAAGTAAAAACGTTGGATGTTTCCGTTGTGAAAAAGACATTCCGTTCAGTATTTGTGGCGCGGAATGTTTCAAACGTTATTCTGGACTTAATAAGTGGATTGTGAAAGAGTGTATAAAGTTAAAAAAAAAAGCTCTTTGAGGAAACCCTTGCTTTCAGCACTGTAACTGATACTAAGCCTTTCTTCATTAATAGAAAATGCAATAATAAAATCACCAATGTGAGTTTCTGGAATAGTTCGGAGTGCGCTGTTACTGTCCAATCCTCTTGGTCCAAACTTGCTTCCATCCGCCTTTACTGGTGGGATGCGCAATGATGACAATTGTGTCACGGCCCGTTGGCGTGTTCCGTTGTTAATTGTCAATCGTTGGCTGATTACTTCTGCAATTCAGAGGCTAAATTTTCTTATCATGGTTGTCCTGTTGGAACCCCTATCGCATTCTTCAAAACTTTCACAAATGTTTTGGTGCCTATCTTAATAATTTTGTTTAACAGATCATTGCAATATTCGTATGCGTGCCCTTATTGGAAATAAGCGCTGATCACTTCACTGATCACTTAATTGTCAATCATTGCCTGGTTACTTCTGCAATTCAGCGGGCTAAATTTTCTTATCAAAGTTGTCCTGTTGTGATCCCTGTCGCATTTTTCAAAACTTTCACAAATATTCGGTGCCTATCTTGATAATTTTGTTCAACAGATCATTGCAAGATTCGTATGTGTGCCCTTATTGGAAAAAAACACTGATCACTTCGATATTTAAAGAAGGAGGTCATCTTGAACCTAATAACTATCGTTCAATTTCTATCACCTCTCAAGTTAGTAAGTTGTTCGAACGTATCACTGTTGATCATCTTGACTGTTAGTTGGAAACATACTATTGACTGGATTCAAATCATCATGGTTTCTGTAAGGAACACTTTACTGTGACTAATTTAATTTATTTTTACGACTTTCTTTTCCATTGTGTTGACAAATGACCCTATTGATCAAGGTTTCTTCAACCTGCAAAATGCATTCGGTGAAAATGACTTCTTTATTCTTAATTGTGTCTTACGAGAGGTTGGAATTGTTGGTCCCATCGGTAGATGGATCATTAATGGGTGACGAACTGTACTCAGGCTGTGATCGTTGCAGTCAGTTTGCGCAGTCAGCTTGTAAGCAGACGAAAACTAGCTCGTGCTAATTCAATTGAAACTATACCCCTTATACTACGTGCTTGGGATAGTAATTGCAAAATAATTAGTATTCATTAGTGTAACGATCGAGAAATGAACCCACAGATGTAAGATTGCCGTACACAGGGTATCCCACTTGCCCATTTTTCTAGGGATGAAGGATGAGTCCTTTACCCTAATTTTAAACTTAGTACTGAATACTAATTAAGCTGTTTGTTCTTTATATTTTCTGACATAAAGTCCCACATAGAATGGCGAGGGAAGCCCTATTAACGGGTGCGTCTGTCTATGCCATTCTTCATCAGCATAAGGAGTTTGGAGAAAAGACTCTTCCTTCCCACAATTCGACCGAGTTTCCATTAAACGGATTTCGTGTTAGACGATTTTCCGTTATACAGATCTTCCAATTATACGACTTTCCAGTTAGACCCCTCGCCCCTTTCTTGGACGTAACGAGTAATGGTTTTATCTATAGGTGGTATTGGTACTTTTATATACATGAGTGGTTACGATATTCTTTTTGTTGTTATTCTTGCTGGGACAAGAAAAAAAATAACAGATATTAGTATTAAAAAACGCTCGAGCGTATAAAGAGCGTATGTAAGCCTTAAAGAACCTAAAGTTCTAAAGTAACAGATATTAGAAAAAGACATGAAAGCCATCAGAGTCACACTGGTACATGTAAAAGAAGCTTCAGCTTGTTTTTTTGGGACGCTGGAGATTCTTTTACACGTGTTAGTGTGATGCTGATGGCTTACATGATCTTTTCTTACATCTGTTCCTTTACAGGTTTAAGTTTTTTAAGGCTTACATACGTATTTTATACGCTTAAGCGTCTTTATTATTAATGATACCTTGCTGTAAACGCAATAAAGAGATGCTAAGGCAAACATTAATACGAGTAGTATACCAGTGTAATTTTACCATCAGCCTCATTAGTGATAACAAATAATAGTGCTCAGTAGAACGACCATTTTACCTCCTATAACCATGTGAAATGAATGAAACAAAATACGATTAGTGTTCTTGTAGTTTTCATCGACATACACGAAACGTGGAAAGGGAAAATTTCAATTTTAATAGTGAGGCAAGTGCAAGTTGGGTGAACTTAAAACTGACGGCAGGCATAGGCGGTGGGAGCCTTGAAATGACAATCCAGGTCTAAAATGATGGCAAGTAAAATCAGTGGCGTGCACAAGGGGGGGGGGGGAGCATTGCCCCTGCCCTTTTGGAAAAAAAATGCCCTTTTCTGCCCTCTTTGAAGACAAAAACATGCCATATTTTGCTTTTCTTCAAGCCACAGGAAAGGGCCAAAAGTGGTAGAAAAGTGAGTGACAAGCCAAAAAAAAAGTCCCCACAAAAATTAAGCCTCAGCGTGCCCTTTCACTGAAGTTGCCCCTGCCCTCTCGGATGTCTGCACACGCTACTGGGTACAATTACGTAATAAATGAGAAAACGAATACGCAGTGAATAAAAAGCTGTGTGGTTCTTGGTACGTTGTTGCTTACGGTGTATTGGGTTGTTTAAATGTTGATTTATAAGCGTGTAATATTATTTTTTTGGTAGCTAAAGTTGGAACAGTGATGTTTACAATGAGTGGATAGGGTTTGTAAGGATGCGTTCGAAATGCAGTCGAGGGTCAGAGTGGTAGGGTCGAGAGATAATTATGATGGCCCTTCTCGGCTTACCTGGCAGTAGTTGTTTTTCTTGAAACTACATGTTCTCAGCAAATATTAGAAGACTTAGTTCTTTACACAACTCATTCAGGAGAAGACACACTTATCGTTCACTAAACTCTCTAACATTAGCAGACACATCCTGCCTCATTTACAGTTGGGTGGTTATCACTTGCGATTGCAGTGCTGCCCGGTTCCAGAGTGCTCCAGAAGACAACGCTTTTAGAGGATTTCGAGGCAGCCGAGCAGCCCAGCAAGCACGGGAATCTGCCGCTTACAGAAATGCTATCCAGCAACAGCATTCTGAACTGAGACAACGATCTGCTGGACATCCGGAGCAAATAGGAGGTTCAGAACAGCGGCACAAAAGTGCCGGTGAGGGCAAAGAAGAGGCAGCTAACGAAATAGTGCAGATGCCGCAGTATGAATCTGAACAAAAACCAGAACCAGAAGAACTGGGATTTGAAGAAGAATATTCCGATGTGGAGGGCAGAGAGGCTCTTCCAAGTTCTTGGGAAGAGCAACAGCTTGCAGCTAAAGAAGCTTGCATCCAGAAGAGGAAGGCAGCAGGTACTGTGTATTTAAGTTGTTGCACTTAGTAACCATGGCAGATGTTAAGATGATGCCTAATTGTACTGTGGCTAGGCTGAAATGGTTCTGCTGATGGGAAAAACTACGAATTTCATCCACATTAAAAAAAAAATGTTTAGAAACTGGCAGCGATATTTATGTATGGTTAGATACTTTCGACACTTGTCAAAGTGGTTGTGTTAATGTTGTTACAGCATATTAAAAAGTTTCCGCTTCATGATGCCTCAGTTTGTTTGTATTCTTCTGTTCGTAAAATTTTGTACTATTTCCCCCTCCCTATCTTCTACCCTCCCCTTATTCGTCATTGTATGTACTGGTCTACTTTAATATTTACAGGCCTAAACGGCATTTTGAATTTGCCCTCGATTAAGGCACACGTTTCTGACCTAGTTGTGTTCATGTATAAGTATTGCTCATAACTTATCTCTGCATTTTACACCAATTTAAATGATAGTTTTAAAACTAGGCATAATTCCCAACAAGCATGTTTTTTTGTTGAGGAATTATGCATAATTTTAAGTTTAATGTGGTTCTGTTTGTAAAAGAAGTAAATAATTGCAGGTGATCTTCTTCCGTAACTGTAACGAATTATAAGCCACAGACTAAAACAGTGAAGTTCACTGAGTGAACACTGCAACAGGGCTGAAACAACTGGATTCTACCAAAACCAAAACTGGCACAAGAGAAGTCGCCAAGTTTCCAAAAAGGTGAGTCTTTGAAGGTAGTGATATCACTCAACCAGGGAAAGGCAGCCAAGGTAAATCGTATTAGCAAGTTAATCGCACCGATACTTTTGACGTTAAATGAAAACTTGAAGAAGCAATGTTCTAGTTTTCATTTAACTTTCGAACTATTAGTCGGTGCAATTAACTTGGCTATAAATAGGATTAACCTTGGCGGCCTCTCCCTGGTTAAATGACTATCACTACTTTTAAATGCCGACCCTTTTTGAAAACTTAGCGGCTTCTCTAATACCAGTTTTGGTTTTGGGTAGATATTCTGCAGTATGACACATTTATGGTGTACACATTTCAAATGATCGCTGAGACTAAGCCTGTTATCATAGATTTCATAACAATACAGCAACGGAAAGTGTGTTTGTGAAGTTTTTAGCTGCACAGGGTTGAGAGTAAATCTAAACCGAACAAAAACACGTGACGAGAGTATCGCTGCATCCATCATGGCTTACGTTTACTCAATCGAGCAGCAAGTTTGGAGTGTTGACAAATTAATGAAATAAAGTCAATAATCGCCACGCGCCGAACATATGCCATACAATTTGGAGTCAAACTACACAAATCTCTGTCCCGATCAACCATCCAGAGATTAGTGTTCAAATGGAAAACGTCTGGTACCATAAGAAACAACAAACGAAATTGAACTTTAACGTCTCACCTCACGCCACATTGTCAACGTCTGGCCACCAAGAAGCTCTGACCTCAATCCCTGCGACTACTTTTGTGGCGTTATCTGAAAGGCCGTTTGTATCATCCCAAACCAAGCACTACAGACGAACTGAAGGCCAATATCCAACACGAAATCAAATTATGGTTTTAACATTGCGAAAGGTAATGGATAATATCCTAAGTCGACTGAGGGAGTGTTGCAAACAGCATGGCGGCCATCTGGAACATATTATAATTAGTAATCTGCATAGTCATAATGAACAATGTGCCCACGAAAACTTCACATATGTACCTTTAATCTAAACTGTTGTTCACTGTAATCCGTATATTATTAAAGCTTACCTACAACAGCAAAATGTGTACGTCATAAATGTGTCATACCGTAGCTTTCGTGGGAGTGTGAACGTACAAAGGTCACATCGTCTTATCTTCATCTGTACTTTTTTTTTCTGGAGGAATTTTATGTCTAACAATTTTCACATCGATAATTTCACATTTGCCACTGCCTATTGAGACGTTACATCAGCAAAATTGGCGCTAGTGTGTCACCACCAAGTAACAGTAACACATCTTATTGTAAACATCCAATTGTTAAAGATTGATTGTTGATAAAAAGGCAGCGCCTCAAGCAGACGTGTCTGTTAAATGTAAGCAACGAAAAGCATAATTTTCCATGCTAAGGATAAATCGCATTGCGGTCAAAATCGTTGAAATTGTGGAAAATGTAATGGAAAGGTGCAGGGCTAAAGAAAAACTAACAAGTTAAAAGTGTGCACCATTCATTGAGAGAAAGATACATCAATAACGTTGTTTTCATGACACTTTCTAGCAAGTCTGTAGTTAGTTAGTTAGCTAGTAACGTTTTTCCCATGTTAAATCCCATAGACATATTGCTTATGGCTAATGACAAATTGGGAAGGCCTACGCAGCTGAAAGTTTACACACGAAGGCGTGGTTATCTGTACATTGTCCTTTTATTAGTTTGGGGCTTGTAGGGGTCAGGACAAATGCGTGGGAGGGCTTTGAAATTCGCAACTATAACCAATTATAAGCCAGAGACTAAAAGAGTGAATACTGCAACTGGGCTGAAACCAGTGGGTTATGCTTCATTTATTATTCTGTCTGATTTTAATTTAAAAATGTATTCGAATCAACTTGGTGATCTGGGTCAGTGGAGGATTAATTTCGAAACTTTCTTCCTATCATCTTAGTACTCTTTGGTAGATGTTTGTCAGAAAACCTGCAATACAGCTTTTATTTATATGCAATTATTTTTGGTTTTTATATAGTTTGCATGGTAGGTCTACAGATGATAATCGTTAAACATATGTGTGACCAGTCAAGAACACAAGCAAAATAGAATATAAAATATCGACGTCTACAACATTGGACAAAATGAAAGGTGTTTTTTGCCATTCATTTACAGATTATTTCCACGATTTTTCGGTAGTGTTGTTTGTTTTCATTACACATTCCATTGTGATCCCATGAAATGATATGCAACTGATAGTTTCATTGGATATTGTACCACAGGGGAAAGCGGTTTTGGTGCAGCATGCGACCCAGCAGGGTACCCTGAAGAATACAGCGAAGATGTGGTCGAACCCATTCAGAAAAGAGGCTACATCTTACCGGACTTGGAAGCAGCAGAATATGGCGAGCCTTTTGTTAAAAAGATGAATGTTGAAGAGTCCAAACCGCTTTTAGCAGAAAGGGGCAAACGAGATTTTTATTATCAACCGGAATCCAGCAGAGCACTCAGAAGAGTCCATCGGAAGCTCCCTGAACAGGTAAGACTGGTATAAACTATCTATATGATAATGTGCATGAAAGGTGCTGTGCGTGCATTTTGCTGCCACGTACGTCCCTTTACGACGACTTTAGCATGAGTAAGACATAAGGATGTAGAGAAAATTCCTAATGTTTGACCGGCTGCCATATTGAATGGGCTCATCGTATCGAAGCTGTCGTTGCGGCAATTTACTTGCCTTAATTTCAAATAAGGTATTCCTTTAACCCACCATTCCATTGAACATTTCTGAGTTGGGGCCCCTGGGCCCCCCACCAAGGGGGGGGGGGAGGGCTTGCGTAAATACCGGTTGTACTAAAAGGTAGATCCTTTAACCAAACTTACATTGCCAAAGTTTCACTATTTTCTTTCAACCCCTTAAAAAGTTGTGAGGGTGTTCTCGGACTTTTGGGACACCCTGTATATCATCTGTGTAAAATTCTTACGTCTTATGACTATGAGATCATGCTCACACCGTTTGTTGGTCTAGTCATTCTTTCACGTTCTCAATATGGAGTCTGACTTGGGGAGTTTCGAAATTGTTCAAATTCGATAATAATCGTACTAATGACGCATAGGGGCTTGACACAAAATATGTGTAGTACCAGACACCCCCCCCCTAAAAAACATTACCACAACACATAATGCTAACTACTGTTGTATGTTAGTGCTGGGGAGGTAGGGGGGGGGGGGCAAGCGCTACTATTTTTTGTGCCGAGCCGCTGTGTAATGACGTGGATCAGAGACGCCAGGTAGGGTAAAAGTTGGAGGGGTGTAAACCACAAATTTACCGACATAATTTTCCACCTAGCCAGAAAATAGTGTATTTTTCCGATTGGTTTGCCGACTGACCAAAAATTATGTAATTTTGCCGGCTGATGCAATTGCCCCCTCCCCGGTAAAAACGTCCCTGACGTGGATAATACCACAGGTAATGTGGAAATTAATAAAAGAAATGGATAACTTTTGTTAGTTGTTGTCTTGTTTCTATTTGAAAGATTAAATATTTTAATAATGCGTTTTGCAGGAAAGCAGACCTGGCTTGTTTTCAAATCTCACTACCCAGCAACTTAACATTTTCTTAATGAAATATACGGTAGAAGTAATACTATTTTAAATGAAGAAAGCAGTCCCTGCGTTAAGTGCCTTTTTTAAACGAAGCAAACAGTCTGCATTAAAGACTGGCCTTGTGAGGATACAAGATACCCTAATCTGAGCAAGAAAGAAAAGAAAACTGTCTCGACTGGGGCTTGAACCCAGGACTTCCCGCTTACTAGCCGGGTGCTCTAACTGCTGCGTTACTGCGTTTTAATTATGATTGTTATCAAAAGGCATGCCTACCTAAGGTCTGATACGGTATTAGAAAGCTTGTTATACGCGCCCCCATTTCATGGGTCATATTAGAATAACTATAAAGAAGACTACCATTTTATTTTTTAACTGCAAAATAATCATTGCAAAATAAATAAACATGAACAAGCAGTGGCCAAAACCCCAAAATGTGTTATGCTAAATAAATTGAGAACATGTTTAAAAGTACTCTCTAGAATTCGGATATGGTAGTGATAATATCGTAAAATTCTTCAGCTTCCCGGAATAGCACTCCCAGGACTCCCTCAGAACAGCTAACAACAATCCCTCAGACCCCCTGGCTTTGTTCGGCTCCTGTGAAATTTTTTCCTAGCTATGGCAAGAGTTAGACATAGTTGCAATCGCAGTTAATTTGTGTTTACTTCCTTAGTATGCCCTCGAAATTTGTCGGTTTTATTCTGAAATGCCCTGTATGCGATGTTTTGTCCTAACGACGTTTTGTCCTAGCGACGTTTTGTCCTCGCAATGTTTCGTCCGCAATATTTAGTCTGGCGGCCTTTTGTCTGGCGACGTTTTTCCGGCGATTTTCAGTCTGTTTACCGCGATGGTTGACGGTGCATTTTTGCGCACACTGGCTAATAAACGTTGATTTTCGATTGCTTCCCTTGCTCAATTGGCACTTTCACGCATCGCTTGAACAATTATTTTTCGCTGGCTACGGCTGAAAGTTTATATTCTATTGTGTATTTTTGCGCATTTTGAATATTTAAGTGTTTCACTAATCATTTAATTTTAATCGTCCAGTGGTTTATGACAACGGTTTATGCATTGTGTAAATAATTCTTTTTCGCTGGCTAAAGATATCATATCAAAAACCAAAACTGGTAAAAGGGGCCGCCAAGTTCCGAATGGTTCGGCCTTTCAAAGGAGTGATATCAACGGTAATATGGATTCATATTACCCTTGGTGATATTAACACACCAAAACATTCGCCAAGTTAATTGCACCGCTTTATAGTTGGAAGGTTAAATGAAAACTAGAACATTATTACTTTCGGTAGCGATAATAATAATAATAATAATAATAATATAAATAATATAACGATTTTCCCCAATTTAGAATGGAAGTATCCAGAAGGGTTGCGGGGACATCCTCTGATACTGGTCCCACTAAAGTGCACCGTGACATCACAGATAAGATCTTTTCAGAAAACTCTAGAGGTCAGTACAATTCAACTCCTGCCAAAAGACACTCAGAGATGGAGCAAAGACTGCAGCCTCGGAGAAGGAATTCCAAGGAGCTACTACCCGACTTGCAAAAAAAAAATTACGACAGTCCAAGTTGCACTCGGGAACCCTCAGTTTCGTAGAGTGGCCCCTAGTAATATCCGTAGTGCAGAAGTTAAAAGAACGCAATTACACAGGCAACAGACCATGAAGAACTTTGAATGTCAACATCATGTCGGCCTTCAGGTGCCTCAACTCAAGCGGTTCAAGGCCAAGTAACCTCAGACGTTTGGCAGGAGAACTGTTGCGCAGGCCACGCAATGAACGCATAAAATACCGTTGGACAGATTCTAACTTATCAATGTCCTGAAGAAGGTAAGGCGACCACACCGGACTCGTATATTCCAGCAGTGGTCACACATATACCTTGAAAGCCAAAACCAACGTATGCCTATTTGAGAACACAAAACACCGCTTGACAATTGCAAGTTTGGCAAAGGCTGAAGTAGTTATCAGCCTACAGTGGATGGATGACTTAAGGTCAAAGTTGAAATTGATGCCCAGATCTTTAATGTATTGCACCGAATTCAGCTTGCAATTAGCTAGATAGTACGAATGTTTTAAGTTCTGTCGGCCGACATGAACCGTACAGCATTTTGATGTAGCGAGTGGTAATTGCCAACATTCCGATCACTCAGTCACTGTACCAATCTGGGAAGAAAGGAATTTGGAGCCAGTGTCATCCAAAACCTCATCACCAATCTTCAGATCATCAGCGAATTTGAATTTTGGTTTGTCAGTTGTATGTGCATTTGTTAAGTCATTAAAAAAATTACAAAAAGCAAGGGTCCTAGTACGCATCTCTGAGGAACCCCACTGATGGTAGGGAGTGATGACGAGAAAGCTTGCGCAACCAGGACCCGCTGTGTTTGCCCAGTTAGGAAATCAGCGATCCAAGCCAACAGTGTTCCACAGATTCTAATTTCAGCCAATTTAAATTGCAGTTTGCTGTGCACCACGGATTCAAACGCCTTCTGGAAGTTGAAGTAGACGACGTCCGTAGGAATACCCAAATCAAGTCCATTTAGCCAGTGGTAACAATAATTGCATCGTGGTGGAACGCTTTGGCAAAAAGCCAAATTGATCAGGATTTAACAAGTCGTTTGCTTTCAAAAAACCCAATACATCCTCACGGATAATTGACTCCTTGACTTTACAGGCAACCGAGGTGAGAGCTATTGGGTTGTAGTTATTTGGATCTGATGCATTTCTCTTTTTGTAGATAGGCACGATGGTAGCCGTCTTCCATACAGAAGGTAGTTTTCGCTGCTCAAATGAAAGCAAGAAGATGAAAACAAAGGCATTTACTAACTCCTATTTAACATTTTTAAAAAGGAATGCAGAGTATCCATCCGGGCCCACAGCACAGCATGGGTTGGTCGAAGTCGATCCAAAGCAGCTTGCACCCACGCACCCGAAAAACTGACATTGTCCAGACGTTAACAAGGATAAGGTTGCAGATCAATTGGCACAGTAATAGAGCCATCATCAAGGATGCCATTTGCGGCAAAAATTTCATTTAACAGGCTAGCCTTATACTCGTGCTCATAAAGATAAGCTCCCCCCTTCAAAAATGGTGGCAACGTACATGCTGATCGAGTATGGCGTCTGTACAGGCGAAACAAGGCAGAGGAGTTTCCCTCAAGTACTACCTTTCTTTCGTAATGGTTTCGCTAATTGTCAACCAACCTCGAATACTCTATCCTACAATTTACATACAAGGCTTTAAGGGCGGTTGACAAAGGGTCTGCTTTGAGTTTATGCCAAACTGACAACTTCTTTCTAGCCACTCTACGCTGAAAGACTGGAAGCCTGCATTTACTTGAAGCCTGGAATGGCACAAATCAATATAAAAGTCAAAAAGCCGCATGCAACCTGCCCAAACCGCATCAATAGAGACACCCAGCAGGGGGAGCAACAATTTCCAATCCACCGATGCAAGACAGGTACGGAGTAGGGAATAATCAAGTTTATCCCTGGATCTGTTTGGAAGCTCGGTGGCAAATTTTCCACAACTAACACTAAACTCCACCATACTATGGTCGCTAGTGCCCAGATTGGTGACCTCGCAGACCCAAAAAATAAGTCTGTGGTCCGCAGAGAAAAGTAGATCCAAAGTTTTGTTGCCTCTAGTGGGAAACTGGACGTGCTGGTGCATTCCGAGTGTAGTAACTGTATCAAGCAGTACACGGTGGTGATTATTTGTTGAAGTAAGAAGGTTCCAGTCAATCGTCGACAAATTTAGATCCCCCAAAAGAACATTCTGGTACTGCGATTTGACCAAGGATACAATGTATGATGCCACCCTGGCAACGAGCTGCCCATCAAAACTATCGGGTAGGTAGACCAGGATGAAATTCATGCCAAGTGAGGGAAGAAGAACCGAGATTCCCTCAACATCCGCACCAACCGAAGAATAGACCATGGCCAAATTTCTTTGGTATACACAAGCCACACCAAGTTGTTCAAGTTTTCATTTAACGTCCAAAGTAGTATTTGGTGCGATTAAGTTGGTGAATGTTTTGGTGTGTTGACATCACTCCTTTGAAAGGCCGAACCATTTGGAACTTTTACCAGTTTTGGTTTTTGATATGATATCACTCCTTTTTTTTTTGTAATGGTGTATTTACTCAACTCCACTACCGTGCAGATGTGTAATAAAGTGCCACGTCAACAAGAAATAGGTTTTCAACAATTCGCTACTACCATTTGCCTATAGGCCGAACCATTCTTAACTTAGTCATCTCTTTAATAGGTTTTTGGTTTTAATTTTGTTGTAATTTGTTTAATTTAGTTAGTTTTGGTGTGTTAATATCAGTCCTGTGAAGGCCCGAACCAATTTTAACTTAGCGGCCTCTTTACCAGTTTTTGGCTTTGTTCATTTTGCTTTGTTTTTACAGTTGGTTTATTTTTCGTGAATTGGACGTGAATACAATTTCTTCGCAACGTTGTTTAGATTTATCGCGATACACTAGTGTGTGTCTAGCCACACAGTCAGTATACACGTTCTCATTGTCCGAACTTTGGCCGTCCAATGAGACACGATGCCGACAATACTAACAATGGTTATAACAATATTTTCGTACTTACGCCCCCACCCATCCCGATTACGCACCCAGGCTCCAAACCATAAAAGTTGTATTGTACTGCACCCATTCGTCCAATTTCATAGCTGGAACCCTCCCGTTATCTCGGTATCGATGAATAATCACCCTATGGGATTTCACATGGGGGTGAGCGGACTAGCAAGTAGTAACACATTTTCAACGTTACTGAGGGTCAAATTTTGCATTCAAAGCAGCTTAGCTGGCATTCCTACACGAGTTAATTTTTGTCAGGTGTATTATTGCTCTCGATTTCAACACAATTTAAGCTTTTGTACCGCATTATTATTTTCCCCCAAGTACCTGAAACGTGCCCATGCTTCAGGATATACCAGCCATGCTTCAGGATATAAGTCACAGACGCTATAGCGTCGCGCTGCAATGGTTTACAACCTCGACAATTGAATTGATGTGATGTTTGTTGCCTAACTTGGAGCGACACTCCAGCGTGTCTAGATTAAATTTCTTTCTTTCTTTCTTTCATTGTTTGCAGAGGTCTTATTGTTGCCGGCCAGTTGTAACGTAGCAACAACGTGTCGGCGGCCTTGCAGTGCTGGAAACACCAGTTCTCGTAAGATCCCCGAAGTTAAGCAGCATTGGGCTGGATTGATACTTGGGTGGGTGACCGCTTGGGAATCTGGCTGTTGCAGGCATAGGGCCTTAGGGCTTCGGGCAGATGACCAGGAGTGGTTAACGCTCGTTTGTAACGTAGCAATGATTAGCCGCGTTCACCGCAGGATTATGCACAGGATATCCAACGGCGTCAATTGAGTTCTACCGACAATCAACGAGTGGCACAGCCACGACTCCCGAGACGCCGTTGGTTATCCTGCTTATACAATCCGCATATTGTTGGAGTCGTGGCTGCAACAATCAACAAATCTTTAATTCAGAAGCTTAACAAGACGACTGTGCGTGCAACAATGTATACACAAAGACAGCATTATTTTTGCGTGTTTGGTGAAGGGTTCTGTGCTCGTGTTTATTGATTGTAACTCGATTCCGAAGTGCCCCATCACCGTTCATACCGCGGAAACTCTACGACGAATTGCTCCTTCAGACAACTACTCTCAACAATTTTTTTTAGAAGTTGTTTGAAGGGGATATTCGGCGTTGAGTTACCGCGGTATGAACGGTGATGGGACACTTCGGAATTGAGTAACAATCCAGAAATAAAAGTAGAGAACCGTTGTTGGCTAACTGGGTTATTCGGCGTTGTGCGATGACGGATGCTTTCGGAATCTTGAACAGTGAAGTGTAAGAGTGTAATTACAGGACGGAGAGCCAAATGGGCCATCAGTCATAAGTCATATACTACCCATGTATTTATTGATTACGTTACACGTGTTCGATAAGTAAAAATGTATTTGAAAAATAATCAAAATATGACAAACGGTAGAATTGGTGTTTGAATGGTTCTAGGGTTGTGCTCCCGTAGGTATTTTATGATTTTTTTGTATTATGTTAATGTACTCCAAATGCAAATAAGGGACGGGTCATTATTTATCGCGGGGGGGGGGGGGGGGGAGAAAATTGGGGATGTCATGAAGTTTTTGGACTTTCTCAAGGGAGTCATAAATCTATCAGGTCCCTTCAGGGGGAGAAATGGGGTCAAAAGTACACTGACCAACTGGAAGAAAGACATTTTTGGACCTCAAAAATAGCACTTTCAGCAGTTAAAATTTCTAAAAACGCCTCAGTTTCTACCCCCGTGATGTGAGTGTTTACAAAGTTTTGAAATTATCAGTACTAATAATTCAAGTATAGGTTTTACAAGGAACTTTGTAGAAAAGCCCAGGCACCTGGTTTCTTAGCTTCATCTGTCTTTCTGATGCTGACTATGCAGTGACGGCGCTAGGGGTGGGCCAGGGTGGGTCATGACCCCCCGAATTTTTTTGCCCCCCCCCCACTCAACCCCAACACTTAGGTCACCAACAGAAAATAAAACAATAAAAAAAACTTGCCAGCTAAACTTGAATCAAATTAATAAAATGAGCATTTTTTATTTTATTTATTTATTTACTTTTGCAGCAACCTCACAACATAAATTATGTGTAACCTAATTTAACTGTTTATGGGGCGTATTTTACAAAGTATTGCCCTGCATTGAAGCCTACGTTACGCTCCGGTTGAATTAAACGGAATAAAAGTGCCTAATTCTGCTGCCCTGAAAAAAGTCCTTGGCCCACTCTTTTTCCAGATGTGCCCTCTGTCGGCCCCCCCAAACAATTCAGTCCTGACACCGTCACTGTGACTATGTTACGGATGTGGGCATACAAGCAAACTTTGCTCATCATACTTATTGTATGAATCTTGGTAAGAGACGGGTGTAATGAACACTTTATAGAGTATTTCTAACTCAACATGTCTTTTCGTTAAAAACGAGACACGTTTCCTTACAACTAATGGTAACTCGGTGACTAATCTTGGCTGCAGCAATCATCTGCAGACTGTCTCAATAGGCACACGAAAAGCGCATTCTTTTTTTGAAGGGGTGGGGATCACATTGCTTTTTGATCTTGAGTGTGGGGGGGTCAAGATTTTTTTCAGGGTCTCGAAAGGGGGGGGACCGAAAATTTGGTGGTCGCATTTTCATTCCCTCCGGCCACCTCCCGGCCATAAATAATGACTGGTGTCTAAATTAACGTAAAATTAACAAATAAACATGTATTTGAAAGTTCTATGTTTAACAAAATAAATTTAAAATAATCAAAATATGAGAGCCGGTTGTGCAAGCATAGCTAGTAGGCTTCTCTGGGAGGCAACCTTCATTGGGTAGGGTGAAAGTTACTTACCAAATGATTTGTTTTAGTTTTCAACATACCTTACTAGCTGATTGTTAGCATGTGGTTCGAGTCGTAGCTGCGTTGCTGGTTATGATTTATGGCGTATTTTATGATATATGGCGTAATTTATGCATTATGGTGTTTGTTGCGTTATGTTAACGTATTTCAAATCAAATAAATTAGCGTAAAATCGGTAGGAATAACAAAGAAATATTACTCACAAATTGGTTTGGTTATATTACTCATAAGTATAAAAAAAAGTGTTAAAGACAAGCACGAATAGCATAAAATTTGCTTGTGTCGTTGCATTCTAGCTTGATTCCAAAATACCCCTTCAGACAACAACGAAACTATTCTTTCACCAAACTTCCTTGCTACATAGTTGGGAGAATCCACTAGCGGGTTCTCGACAATGGCTTTGTAACAATGGTTCATTGCTCGGAAACCATATGTGTGTGGTATAATTATTGTGATACTTATAACAATACGACCGTAGACGGGACTGCAAGTCACTACATATAGGGACTGCACAAAAGTGTAGCAATAAGTTATCTATTCTGACACGTGAAGCAATGCTGTATCCGATTTATTTGATTTGATTTACTTTATCGGAGAGCCAGGGACCAGAGCCAGCACTCTCTGAACTACAATAACATATTTACATCTGTCATTGAAGACAATTAAAGCTACCACAGCTTCCAAACCACCAAAGCAGCAACAGACTTATCAAAAGAGGCTAGGGCAAAAGCAGGAGCGGGGGTACTACATGCAATACTGGTGCATGCCCGTTGATTTATTGTCGACGGTTTCATAACAATGAAAACGAAAAACGTATGGTGATAAGCAGTGGATATTGGCATACTTTTGCAACAATGGTCCCCCTATACGTGATTTATTGTGACAGTTTTGTTCTTCCGAGGCTTGGCCGAGGAAGCAAAACTATCACAATAAATCGCATATAGAGGGACCATTCTTGCAAAAGTACGCCAATAAGTAATTTATTACCATACTTTAAATACTTTTTTTTCCGTTTGTGGATGAATTCGAGTTGTTTCATGTCATTTTTTCTTGGTATCGTCCATTGTTTTTCTTCCTAGCCATCAACAATCGTTGGCTGCTACAATGTTATGACACTGTTCATTGTTATAAGTGTAGCAATAAGTTAGTTATTCTGACACTTATAACAATACGGTAACAATATGAACGCTGACGGGATATCGTAGGAACTGTCAAGTGTACCAATAAGTGATTTATTATGACACTTAAAACAATGCTGTCTGGCAATAATACTGTCAACAATACTGTATTCGATTTATTGCTTAGTTTTATAACAATGAAAACGAAAAAAAAGTATGGTGATGATAACTATTATCGTAATAATTAATTAATAATTAATACAAATCTTAATTATAAAACTTGTATGGGAAGGGAATGAATTTAAAGTATTTAAGTACAAATAGCACTGGAACAATGGAACCGATTGTCTCCAAAGCTTTTTATTTTAGTTTTAGATGATGTTATTACAGAAACTAGAAATTTGCCTGTTGGGTATTGAATTAAACTGGCATTATCACTGATTGAAAGTGTTCAGAAACTGACAACATCTAGCGCTCTGGTACTACCTAGCATTTGCTTGCATCAAGCGAAGGAACAACTCCATTTCTTTTAACGAGACAAATAAGCCACGAGCCTCTTTAATTATGGAGTGAAAATTTGGTACGTCCTCGTGCTGGAAGTAATCTATGAAGATAACAATATCACTGGCACTAGATGGTGCTACGGTATTTTCGTACGATTTTTAATTGGTACAAAACAGCATGCAGCAACAACAAAAAAGTGCTAGTACTGCTGTGGAAACAAGATGGCTGCTTCCCATCGATAAAATATGTGATCATCAACAGCAAATACGGCAGTTTTTTTTATAGTTATGGCGGATTTAACTGAAATCATAAAGCTGCAGGTAGGTAAAGTAGTAAATACACAAATAAAATTATGTCGATTCATTTCGATTGCCAATAAACCTTCACTTCACGATAATGTTTTTTAGCGAGTTGAATGATTACGGCAATCACACGGAGATGGCGGTTCATTTGGTAGCTCTGTGTGTACAAATCTGCTTTTTCTTTGATCATCTAACACTAGTATAGTGACGTTTGCGTGACGTAGGCATTTAGCAAACTTCTGTAGCTGCTGCACGGAAAAGAAACTCCATGCAGATGGGCATAGTAATTATCGGGCCAACAAGATGTGTGCAAAGTACTTTTGAATGAATTAGGGAGGAAAGGATTAAAAAAAAATAACATTAATAAAAATAAAGCAATGAAAATAAGAATAGACAACATGTGAGAAGGAGGGTTGAAAAGTTGACGAACGAACTAGTAGCTCAAACTAGTTAAATTTCTGGAGATTAGGCACAATGGGGTTTGAAATGTGATAAACAGTTATATACAATTATGAGTAAAGAAAATAAGCCAGCTAATGCAATTTTTAATACGTTTGTAATGAAATGCAAGATAATAAAATGATGTTATTAGATATGTGTACGTTTGACCTCTACATTAAATTTTGTCCCTCTACAGGAATGAAAAATTAGGATAATACGGAGGAGTCACATCAATTTTAGAATTAAAAGGGCTCAGAGGAAAGGGAAAAGATGTGAAAACCATGTTACATGTGCAGAGGGAGGACTTATGACTCTGCATGAAACATATTCTGGAAAAAAAATCTCATGGGAGGGGTTGGAAGGGAATACAGATTTGGATGCTGTTATCAGGGAAGGATCAATGACTTATGTTGGATGAATGAGAAATGTAAATGTTGTATATTAAGAGGAAATCAATCAATCAGTAACAATAGATAAAACAAGGAATAGTGAAAGCTCCACAATACCTAACTTATAATTTTCAGTGTACAAAATAGTCACTTTCCAAGCATATCCTTTATCCAACACATTAGTACGCTGTTTTTCATCAGTTAATATGATTGTTATACCAAATTAGTTTCCTAAATAATAATAATAATAAAATTAAGCTAAAAAATGAACGTTATGCTTCAGCGAACAATAACAATCCCTTCACAAAAATTGGCACCCGAGCAATGCATGAAGAAAATACGTACCACTTTACACAGCACTGTTTCTCCTTTGCAAATGACACTGAACAGAATATCGTTAAGAGTGAATACTGTGGTTAGAGCTTCAGTTAGATTACTAATATATTCGTAACATTCTGTAGGAACACCAGCGGTGGGTAAACTCGTAAGTAAACTTGCAGGCTGAAGACTTAAAAGTGATTTTTTTTCAGTCCTTTGTTAATGAAATGAAAGACACTTACTTATTTGTACAGTTATGCTTTGTTTGCTGTAATCAGAAATCCGAGAACCTTTTCTTTCATGTGTTAGCATAAGTTGAAGGTGTGATGAACAGTTACTTAAACGTGAATTTGCCGTATAGATATATGAAGGTTGCTCGATTAGCTCTCACTGCACTTAACGAATACTGATGACATACTACTGTTTTTTTTTGTTTTTTTGTTTTTCCCACAGGAGTCTTACCCAGAGCGGCGGCGACGATTTATAAAGCGTCGTCGAGCATCAGAAGGTGGAACAAGCGAAGAGTTGTCAAGGAATGGTAGGCTTAGGCTCCATCGGCGACGCCAAGTACAAAAGCTGGAAAGCCAACGAGCCGAGAGATTTGCACGTGGACATAGAATAAAAGCGGGAAAACAGCAGCAACAACAACAACAATTTCGTCACCAACAGCCGCAACAGGTTGAACAACAGCAGATGCAAGGACAGCAAAGAGCAGCTGAAGAATCACTACACGAGCCAGGAGATGGGTGGGGACCTGAAAAACGAGGACAAGAAATGCGAGGCTTTGAGATGCGAGGACCTGTTGATTCGAAGGACAGCTGGTTGGCAGGTGATTTGCAGATGGAAGGAGAGCCTATGGCTGAACCGTTGAATTCGGATTTCAAAGATACTGGTGAAGAAAGGCTAGGGCGAAGAGAATTTGGTGGTAAGATTACGAGATTAATCGTATAGGCTGGTAGTGGGTTGTGTAACACCTACCGATTATTTCACACTATTTGGATACCAAACATGTGTGTGCCAAGTGCATGTATAGGAATGGACTGTTTAAACTTGAAGGTACAGATCGAACGTAAGGATAAAAATCACTGTTTGTAGCATGCTGTGTTTCTAACGTTTTGAACCTCGGACTATTTATACAAACATCCTAAGGCTAACATCACCAGTGGGTATTTTTAAATATCGACCCTTTTGGATGCTTATCTAAAAATTTAATCAAATTAGTATATTTTACTTCCTGAAAAAAAAACCTGCGCATACTTGCAGGTGAATGTTCAGCAGGTGGAAAAGCGCTAAGAGGTCTGGATTTCGTATGCACAGAAGGTCACATATTAAAAAAAAGTGTAATAATATTATACTTGGGCATGATAGACATTGGTGTGAAAGGGTGTAAAAAGGCTTGTGGCACACAAAAGGGCACAAAGAGGCTTTAGCATTCGTGCGTGTTAGTAATGTAGAGTACGTTGTTCATCTAAAATGCATACACCGCTGTACGGGCATCGGTTTCCTATCTGCGTTAGCCATCTCTTACGATGGTAACTAGTTTATTGCAGACCAGTAGCATTTCCTGTTATATGCTGTAGCTGTCATGATCCTGGGGATACTAATAGCTTCTCTGGCGCATAAAGAAATGTTTTACAAGGAAGACTGTAGAAGAGTGCAGCTTGTCGTAACAGTTAACTCGCACAGTTGTTTGAAATGGATTTCTCTTAAACAGATTTCCTGTTCAGAAGCATATTCACATAATTCAGTATTGTTAAACATCTTCTGTTATAGAGTTAACAGATTTGATGCTGCACTGTCAACAAATACGCATTGATTTTACTCTAGTTGCTGTTACATTTGCAAATTGAATAGATTTTTGCATATAGTTTCCTGCTCAAAACTCTGCTTCAGTTGATGGGCAGCCAGTTCTCCATATCCCTTAATTGATTGGTTTTGCCTTTTACAGATGACAGGATCAATTGAGTTCCAATCGTGTCAAGTTTTAGCCCACATTCAACACTTTCCAGTTTGATCAGTGTTCTTGCATGTTGCGAATGTTTGTGATTTTAAAATGGAAAAAAAATTGCTTGTATAATAACTAAATTTATTTTCACAAAAAAGCAGCCCGAAACCCAGTTCAGGGCTTGTGTGTGGACTACGTTATACACAATATAAAAAACAATATGTCATACTTAAAACAAAACTTACAAAGACTTATTCGGCTACAGTAAAGAAACACGAATAAAACAAAACTATAACATTTTTTAAAGTCATGAAGAACTTTGATCGATAAAAGCCAATCTTGACTACTTCTTTTCATTTGATTAAAACTTGTAAATGTAAAAATTCGTCATGTATTCTTAAAAATTGTTGGTACATAATATCTCAGTTAAAACCGTACAGCAAATTATTACGTAAACAAATATGACTAAAACACAACTATAAATTTTCTATAAGTCGCTAAGAACTTTGAGTTGATAAAAGCCATTGTTTAACAGTTCTGTCCATTTGATTAAAACTTGTAAAATGTAAAAGTTCATCAGGCAAACTGTTAAAAATTGTTGGCGCATAATATTTCAAACTTAGTTTGCCATAATTATTATATAGTCTTGGCAGCTTAAATTTTACAGTATACTTTCTAAGGAACTTCATTTTATCTAAATTCTTATGTTTAAACTTAGTAGAGTAATAATTATTTTTAATAACTACTAGATTTCTCTGCTGATGATTTTTAAGTTTTTAATGTTGAGCATACAAATCATCAGTGGATTTTCACACATTGTCTTTAGAAAAGTCTTAACCAGTTTATGCTTGGTTTGTTGTAACCTATTAATTAAAAAAAACGGTGTAAAACCATAAATTTCAATACCATAAGTGACTAGCCACTATGGCCTCATAAAAAGTCCGTTTATATATTCATATTGTTGAGTATATTTTTAATATGGTAAATAGATGACATAAGTTGTTTGAGTTTCTTGATAAATTGATCAACGTGAATTACATTTTTGCAGTGGGAGTACTAGGTATTTTGCTTCAGTAACATTATTTACAGTTGCAAAATTTAAATTACAGTTCAGTTTGTTGCATTTTTCACTGTGAATGAAAATATCAACTAGTACAGTTTCTTTAAAATATGCATGCAATTTACTAGTTTGTGAAAAATGTTTTCTGTTCCACATCAATTAAACCTAAAATCACAATTAACAATATATTTATGCTTTCTTTTCAATATTTTTCAGACCCTGATAAACGACATATTTATTATAGTGCAAGTAGATCATCAACCCGTGTAGATGCCACAACACGGTAATTCTCGTCTTATTTTGTCTTAATTTAGCACAAAATTTTGCCGATACATATCCCTTAATTTCATCCCTTCTACCTCTACATAAAAGCTTATCTCCATTTTTATTGATGCTAATTATCGTTATGAATTAATGCTAGAACTTCATACGTGGCCTCAGTATCATTTGTGGTCAGTAAAAAGCAAAAATACGTAAGTTTGTCACATTTGCAGTCATATTCATGGAGCATTCCTAGATCAGATGGATCGTGAGCAGAGCAGTGTTCCCCGCTTACCTATCAAAGATGTCACAGAGCTAAAGGCATCAAATGCATCATGTATTGAGTTTCGCTACACCCAAAGTTTCAATCTTCGAATCTACTTGTCGTATATTCCGGCAGTTTTGATTAGGGAAGCTTTAGGATGTTTATCGTTCTCATACGAAGCGTGGTCCCTCCAACAGTTCTGATTGCACATACCTGGAGTTTCATTCTTTGGATATTCTGGTAGTGAGTTTCCAGCAGTTCTGATTGGAAGACTTCAGGATGTTGAATGTTCCTGCCCAGCACGTGCCTCGCCTCCTCCCCCACTCCCAACAGTTCTGCTGATTTCGCACTGCCAGTAGTCTGACCGTAGATGATACAAACTCATTTTTCAAAATGTTATTCAAACTTGATTTTGAATTATGTCACCGCAAATGAGACTACCCACAAATGAGACTGATGCTAGGGCCACCTACGACCAAACTCGAATAGTCCAAAGTGATTTAGAAGCAGCTTTCTTCACTGGTCCATGTAAGCAATTCAAAGATGTTAGGTGGTTCAGGACTCTAGTAGGCTTAGGTGATACTGGCAGAGTGAGGAGAGGGATCTATGTAGCTGGGTTGGCAACTAGAGGTGAGCGCAACTGTTCTGCTCCAAGCTTGGGAAGATTAGTTCACCTCCGTTTAGAGTAGTCAGCACTGTTGATGTTATTATGTCTTCTAGAGTGGAGGAGTCCGGGAAAAACACATTTAGTAACAAACAAGGGGTTTATTAGGGAGATTGAACACCAAACCAGCTTCACGCTCACTCTGCCCCTCTCTCGAAGGTTCCTCACGCGCGAGACATGTCAGGAAGGCTGAGTTGTTCCCAGGTGAGCATCGAAGGGAAGCTCATCTCCCAAAACGACCCGGCCACAATTCCCTCTTACAAGAAAGGCATAAACAACAAAATCTTCAAATCGCACCTTTACAACGCATCATGGATACACAGTACGGCAATACATTGCAGGCTCCAAGTTTCTTTAAAGGAGTGTTTTTTGAAAAATCACATCAGCTCAGTGCACTATTCTGGAGGGAAAAAAATTGTCTACCAATGTCTCATTTTGACAATTAAAAAAAAAAAGAAACACATGACCGGGTTCAACAAAACAGAACCAAATACACCAATTATTACTAAATATGCCATCTAACTTATTCCAGACAATGTAAAAGTACTTCCACACAAACAGGATTGAAAAAGGGCCAATTCAGCTGCATTACATTCACAAGAGCCGCCATCCACACGAGCAGATATGGCATTCACATGCAACACCATCGTAATCTACCATGGTAGCACATTGCAGTCCTTCCACCAATTGAAAGGGGCAGACCCGATCGGTTCACTACGCCCATCAAGCATGCCAACAAAATAAAGGACGCCTCTAACTTGAGAATTTAAAACCGTCACACCTGCTTACTTTGTGAAAGTTCCGGTTCATTGTTTACACTAGTCATGCACAATTTCAATAGAAACAGATATTCGTCGGCACAATACCTTTGCACATTTTTGACACTCAGGATTAACTGGGGTTGGAGGGGCTTAGTTTGACCAACTTCATCGGGCTACTACACCAAATGCTTTTTTTGTGTCGACTGTTTGTCTGCTATTCGATTTTTTGAAAAGTAGACGAACAGTCGCGACAAAAAACGCATTTGGAGTAGTAGCCCGATGAAGTTAGTTAAACTGAACCCTTCAACCCTAGTTAATCATGACAGTCTAAAATTTGAAAAGATATTGTGCAGACGAATATCTATTTTCCCTTTGAAATTGTGCGTGACTGGTATAAACACACTTGTGAATCCCAACTTTTCGGTGACAGTTTGTCCAAGAACTCATCCACCAACAATACTTCCTTTTAAAGTGCATTGTTATTAATGTTGCTAAAGGTTGTTCGTGGTTCACAATTGTTTGGGGTCATCATGGCAACACCGCGCCCATGTGCTCAACTGATGGGCTGGTCCGTTTTTTTCCAGCAAGGCGTGGGGGGGGGGGGAGGTTGCTTTGTGTGGAGACTGCCGTGAGGCTATCTACTGCTCTGCACGAGGGTCACTGTTAATGAAAACGTAGTAAGTTTCTCATTAATAACACAGTAGTATGGGAAGGCCCCTCCCTGTCATCACTGGATCCCGTGATGCTTTGCGGGTTAATGTGTGCATGACTGTAGGAATTCCTGATATATTACTTTTGGAATCTGCGTTAGTTTGCCGATCATTTGCATGGTTGGGAGTTGCCTAGTAAGGAGGTAATGGCCAACTCTGTACCCACTTTTTATGAAGATTTAGAGTGTTAGTGTTAGAGGGGTGTGTTTTTTTTCCCCTCAACTGAGCTCAACTTTTTTACTTGTGTTGTTGTTGAGACTGGGCTTCCGCCTCTATGCATATCTTATTTTCATTTCATAACGAACACGTTTGTATTATTTTTATTAATTTTAATTGATATATACCATTCATCGTCTGTGAATGGTACATCCATTGCACTGCCTCATAGTAAAATTGCTCTCATTTTATATTATTTACCGAATAGTTGCGTTGATGGGGATATTATAAATCTCTGTTCATTCATTGTGTAGTCTGTTTAACCGCAGACACTCCAACATTTTGGTGGGGGGGATTTTAACCTTTCTACAATAGATTAGGCCCGCAATTTTGCCGGCGATAGTCATCACGCTTTGTTTCTTGATTTAATTGCCCCTCTTAGTTCGCTTCAATTGGTAGCTAGGCCAACTACGGGTAAACGCAATTTGGATCAGATTTTCGCACGTGACGATGGACTAGTTTTTGATATTAATGTTGGAGATTACTTCGGGAGGAGTGGTCACTGTGTTGTGAATTTTTCTATAAATCTATCCCACACCGGTGCAGGCAAACCAGCTGGTCTACCTACTTCCAAAATTAAGGGTAAGATCGACTTCAAAAATCTGAAATCATCAGATTCTTTTGAATAGGCTTGGGCCTGTTTTCACGCAGTTTTAACAGGCCATATTGATCTTTGTACTGGTTGTACTAGTCGTAACAAACCGGGACGAGTGATTTTCGCACAATATATTGCTAGATTAAGCATCAATAAAACTTAAACTGTGGAAAAAGTTTAAATTGAACCCAGGTTCCACTAGCCTATAATAATGAACATAAACTACACCCAAATTGGACTGAATCATGGTATAGAGCTCATGAAGTAGCAGTAATACGTGAGGGAAGCCAGGCAGCTTTATTCAGACTTACCACAACAAAACCTCTACTTCTTGAGCACTGCCACCACTAAAAGTAGGAATAACTTCATAACTGACAATCTTGGTAAAGCGGAATTATTATGACAGACCTTTGCCACAAATACCATTGTTGACGATGGAAACTTGATATTCCCGCCACGTCAATCTCTTTGCAATGCTGCTCAGTGGCTTTAGCTGAGACTGTTATTGTCTCTGCTATAAACCAACTTAAACCAAGCAAATCCTGTGGCCCCGACCACTTGTCGGCTTTTCTTTTCAAACAGCTGGTTCACGAAATCAGCTACCCGTTATCTAAAGTCTTCTCACTTTCCTTTGTCTAAGGTTCACTCCCTTCAGCCTGGCATACAGCCAACGTGGTATCAGTTTTCAAAAAGGGTTCATCTTCTTACCCCACTAATTAATTGCCAGCCTATAGCATTAACTTATGTGGGTTGTAGAGTGATGGAATAATCATTCGGGATAGGATTAACATTTATTTTGATGACCACTCCGTCACACCGGGATTAGTTAAGTTTCCTTCCAAACAGGTCCACCACCCATCAATTCTTGTTGTTGGTCCTTAATCGTTAGACCAGCGTGCTTGATGGTGGTGTCGCTTCAGACACCATATATTTCCTTTTCAAAAAAGCCTTTGAGTCTGTCGTTCATCGAAAGCTTTTACTTAAACTGGATTAACTGAAATGGATTACCGCTTTCCTTAATAACCCGAGTTCAGAGAGTCGTAATAGAAAATACAGTATCTTCTTGGGCGAACGTTCCATGTGCATTCCTCAGGGATCCTGGGACCCCTTCTTCTTCTTCTCATATATCTAAATGATTTAAAATTTAACGATAGTAATATCTATGGCTTCAAGTTCACTGACTAACTTAAAGTTGGAGTCTGGTCTCCAGGCTGGTGGGGAAAATGTAACAGGTGGTTGCTCCCCTGATATAGATGTCCAAATAAATGAGGTGGCAGACTGGTCTTAAGTGCTGGCAGCTACCTCTATCCGTCAACAAATGTCTCACTTTCCATGTTGGTAAGTAAACTAACACTTCATGTTACTTTCTTAAACATGAAATACTGCCATCTACAACGAAGTATGCGACCTTGAGAATTGGTTTACTAAAAACTTGAAATAAACTCTCCACTGTCAGACGGTGTGTGTGTCTGCATATTGTTATTTAGCCATCATCAATAAGTGTTTCACTTCTGGGAGCATTATAACTAAAGTTTCGGCTTTTAAGTTTTTGTGCATCCAATTCTTTAATATGCAACTCCAGTCTGGTCTCCATATTTGGCACGAGATATTGACCAGCTCGAGGCTGTCCAGCGTGAAAGATTTCATTTAGCATGAAAGACTTGAAAGGCTACGCCTGGAACTTTTGAAGTTGAGTAGAATAAGATTTGATTTAATTTTGACATTTAAAATTTTGCGTAACCTTATTTCCGTAGATCTTCCGTTCTTCGATTTTTTAAATTTGCCAGATTGGTACACGGGGTCATAACTGGAAACTTATTGTCACAACCTCTTGCCTTGACTGTTGCTGGAAACTTTTCGTGGCACGGATAGCCCCAATCTGGAAGGCCTTAGGTGCAGTACAGTAAATGCACCTACTGTTCCAGCATTTTGTAGATTATTGGGAGCTAAACCAGTGCAAACATTTTTAAAACGCCTGTTGCCATAAACTTTTTAAATTTCAAGTTCTTGTATGTAACTTTGAATATTCAGGAATGGAGTAAATGGCTTTGCAGCCCTTCCCATCCGTCTTCCTTTCACATAGTGGAGGCAAATTTTATTTATTTATTTATCAACATAAATTTTAAAAAACTTGAAGAGCAATACAAAGATTGTTTAAAAGAAAAGTATAAATTATTGTGAGTTATCGCACAAAGAATAAGAAGCTTAAGAATACGAAAAGTAACGAATAATGATAAATTAGAACGAATATAACACAAAATCTTAGGATCATTATGTGCCTTAACCGAGCTCAATATCGTATGAATGTTGAACTAACAAAGGCTAACAAAGAATAACGCGCAATGATGAATGAGACTGAAAAAATAATAGATTCATCACGTACAGCCAACAACTGGTGATAACTAAGTGTAAAATTATACGATCATTCTAACGAGCCCACTTAAAACTATTAACAGCATCAACGTTGAATTAATGAGAGCAAATATACGTTACTGAAAATAATAGGAAATAACGATCAGTGACAGCACTAGTGGGGGTAACAAAAGATAAGTTATGTGGATTAACACTTAGCATAATCCCCAGTATTGCTAATTAAAACTTGTGTGAAAATCGTAAAACTAGTTTATTTCTGTTAACTTAGTCTCAATGATTCGGCTATGACACAGTTGTCAAAATAAAACAATAAAATCAGTTACTAAAAAATATACCTCAAATCTTAGAGGAGCAGTGACTCAGCATACACTCATAGATGAGCAATGACTTAGTGACTGAACACAAACACATGGATCAAAAAGGATAACAGATGATAATGAGTAGTGACTAAACACAAATTCATAGGATCGAGAAGGATAGATAACAGATGACAATACACACTGATTGATTACAAATCAACAGGGTTAGAAAACATAAAGGATAATGATAGGCTATAACGGACATACGATCATAGGATCAGAAAGGATAATAGATGATCAGCAACGAGTGAATGCATAATTCATAAGAGCAGAATTAATAATGGGGAAACAATGAAGAATGATTCAGAATAAACTTGTATGGTTAGAAACAGGAGTGGACCAATCTATTCCAACTTCAAAACCATGCGAGGGTGAAATTTGTAGGTCAAACCTAATTTAGCTTACAGAACGTGAGAGTTCACACAGTTTATGGTACAAGGTAGCCTGATGGTTAGGACGACTATCTCGTATGCAAGAGTTTCCAGGTTCGACGCTGATTTCAGCCATCCTGGCATTTTCAAAGGGCCATGTGATGCCTCGTGCTCATGTCGATTGTGGCATGTAAAATAATATAAGAATTTCCCATTGGAATTACCCAGTAATATTAAAATACTGTCCCTTTTTCTGTCGTCACGGCTTCAGCCTGGGAGCGTACCAAATCTCAAAATCCATGAGTTACACTTACATTTTTGTTGGGGATCTAGTATATAGCCTACTACGAAAAAAAGGTTAGGGACTTTTTCAGGCTCCTGCTGGCATGTGGCGACATGCCCCGCAGGGAAAATTAATACTCCTAGGCACGATTGTCTGCTCACCAGCTCACCAATGCGGAGTCGCTAACGAATGAAACTAGTCACTAAATAAGATTTTATTCAGTGACTAGTTTTCCGAGACTTTTTTACCCAACAAATTAGCTAACCAGAAATGGGTTGATGCTTTAATTTCAAACAGTTATTTAAACATCTGCAGAAAAAGGTGAATAATTGAAGTCGATTGGCCCAGTTGAGGATAAATGCTAATGCGACCAAAATCTTTTAAATTGAGGAAAATGTAAGGAGAAAGTGCAGGGATAAAGAAAAGCTAAAAGTTAAAGGATGAGTGTCCACCATTCATAAAGAGTTACATCAGTAACGTTGTTTGCATGATAATGTTTAGCTCGTACTTAGCTAGTAACGTTTTCCCCATGTTAAATCCCATAGACTTATTGTTCATGGCTAGTGAAACATTTGGAAATCGTACACAGCTGATAGTTTACGCACGAATGCATGGTGATCTGAACATTGTACTTTTGCTGGTTAAGGGCTAGTACGGGTCAGGACAAATGCTTGGGAGGGTTTTGAAATTCGCAACCAACGAATTAAAATTTTGTTGCTATCCATGTTGCAAACAAAGATTTCTAGCAACAAGGGCTTGGACCATCATCCGTGGCCCTTTGATTTATTGTATAAGCCTGGACGAACTACAAGCTGAACTGTAACGAATTACAAAATAATCGTCAACTTGTATAGGTTATTGCTCGCTCTCCGAGTGCCAAGAGCTAACCATGTCGAGGACGCGCAGCGCCCGAGGTTTTGTTAGCTGTTGGCACGAGGAAAGCAAACAATAACCTATTTATTGCCCGCTTTTCGGCTCCCTGCCCGTTTCACTGTGCTCGCGCTTGGGTATTGTTATTGTGCGTTCCATCTCTCTTTGTTCGTTGCTAGCAAAATGAATGCGATCGCCGATGGATTATTCAGCGATGGTACAAATGGACTGCGAAAGGATAACGTCCTTTAAAATAAAATACAGTAAAATAAATAAGAAGACGGTGGTACCACTTTGTCTTACCAACAACACGGTGGAAACGTCTAAATGTTCGATTTGTCTCTTTATCAGCGGAAGAGGTAGAAGCTGCTCTACAAAACTGTTAGCCTCATTAACAGCGTCAACAAAACAGACTTTGTACGTCGATAGTTTCTGCAATGGCAGGCATTTAATATTATGTAATCGTAGTGTTTATAGAAGTGTTTATTGTTCGCTTAGTAAAAAATATAGCCTACGTGTGCGACGTCAATGGAAAAAAAACATCTTCGCAGCTCTGGCACTCGAATTCGGCCCTGGCATCGTTTTATTGTTAGAAAAGGGCTGAGAGCCGAAAAGCGGGCAATAAACGTAGCTGTGGATTCATAACAATAATGGGATGCACGGTAGGTGATTGTTAGTTTACGGAACGATATGAACGTCCACTATAGCCAACAGACTTTATCTAGACACACGCTAATGTCTCCGTGCCAAGTAACAGTAGATCATCCTATTGTAGACATCCGATTGTTAACAAATGGATTGTTAATAATAAAAAATTAGGCCCACTGGCATCGGTGGGCTGGATTGATACTTGGGTGGGTGACCACCTGGGAATCTGGCTGTTGCAGACATAGGGCCTTAGGGCTTCGGGCAGATGACCAGGAGTGGTTAACGCTCGTTAAACCCTTTAACCCTTTTTTAGGTGGCCTCACTAGCAGACATATGTCTGTTAACTGTAAGCAACTAAAAGCATATTTTGGCATGTTGAGGATAAATCACAATAGAAATCTTTCAAATTGTGGTAAATGTAAGGGGAAGGTGCAGGAATAAAGAAAAAATAAAAGTTAAAGGCTAAGTGTCCACAATTCATAGAGAGAAAGATGCGTCAATAACGTTGTTTTTATGTTACTGACTAGCTTGTAACTAGTAACTAGTCATTGCTCATGGCTAGTGCAAAATTGAGAAGGCCAACGTAGCTGAACATTTGCACACGGAAGCATAGTGATCTGATGATGGTCCTTTTGTTGGTTTGGGGGTTGTAGGGGTCAGGAAAAATGCGTGGGATGGTTTTGAAATTTGCCGCCAGCGAATTTAAATTTCGTTTCTTTTCCAAGTTGCAACCAAAGATTTCAGGCAACAATGGCTTGAACAATCAACACTGGTCCTTAGAGTTAGTGTAAAAGCCTGGACGAACTCAAAACTGAACTGTAACGAAGGACAAAATAAGGAAACATTAACTTTGCCGTGGATTGCGTAAGAATAAAGGGATGCACGTTAGATGATGGTTACGCAACAATACGAGCATCTACGAGCTAACGGGTTTTTGTTAATAAACCAAGAATAAAATGCTTCGCGTTCTGCTGTTTTAGTAACAGCGACCTTCGAGGGTTTCTGCATGACTAAATGTAAACGAAATCTTGAAAAATTAAGGGGAAGGTGCAGGGATAAACAAAACAACTGAAGGGTATGAGCTGATTGAGTGAGCGAAGCAAACGAAATCAGCGATTGTTAGCCAGTCTCTGCAAAAATGGGATTGAAGCAACTTTAGCATGTGAAGAATGGTATTACAATAAACTAAGCCGTGTCAATTTGGCTAATCTAACGGCTAATTGACAATGGTAAATTTGAAAATTATAAATGTGAAAACTTATAGAAATAAAATTCCTCCAGAAAAAAGGTACAGATGAAAATGAAGTGTAACTTTATGAACGTTGACAGTCGTATGAAAGTTATGATATCCACCCAAAACCAAAACTGGTATAAAAACCCGCCAAGTTTCCAAAACGGTCGGCCTTTGAAGGTAGAGATATCATTCCACCAGGGAAAGGCCGCCAAGGTTAATCCTATTAGCTAAGTTAATCGCACCAAATAATATTTTGGGCGTTAAACGAAAACTTGAAGATTGCTACAGCGAGTAGCAATCTTCAAGTTTTCATTTAACTTTCGAACTATTAGTCTGTGCGATTAACTTGGCTAATAGGATTGACCTTGGCGGTCTTTCCTGGTGGAATGATATCACTACCTTCAAAGGCCGATCGTTTTTGGAAACTTGGCGGGTTTTTATACCAGTTTTGGTTTTGGGTGGATGTTAATAACCAAATAACAAAATGATTTCGGTCTGATGTTTTATTAACAGTGAACTTCAGGGATTCCTGCATGACAAAATGTGAACAAAGAAAGCAAACGAAAAACTTCTCAATTTGGTTAATAGTATAATGGCTAGTTATTTATAACAGACAATTCCTAAAGAAAAATAATATACACACATGGTAGAGACCATGTAACAGTCCTAAGCTACAGGTGTTTATTAACTTCGGGAAGAGCAGATGAAGGGAATGTGCTGATTGAGTGAGTGAAGCAAAAGCTTTCTCAGCCAGTTTGCAAACAAATGGACTGAAGAAGCTTAAACATGTGAAGTATGGACATACAATTAACCAAACCGTGTCAATTTGGCTGATGTGATGACTTACTGAGCAATGGCAAATGTGATAATTATCAATAATAAAATTTACAGGCATAAAATTCCTCCAGAAAAAAAAGTTAGAGATAAAGATGAAACGGTGTGACCTTTTGTACGTTCACAATCCTATGAAAATTCTGATACCCACCCAAAACCAAAACTGGTATAAGAGAAGCCACCAAGTTCCAAAGGATCAGCCTTTGAATGTTGTGATATCGTTCAACCTGGGAAAAACCGTCAAGGTTAATCTTATTAGCCAAATTCATCGCATCGAATAATGCTTTGGATGTTAATTGAAAACTTGAAGACTGCAGCCGCGATTAGCCATGTTCTAGTTCCCCTTTCCCTGGCTGATTGATATCACTACCTTCAAAGGCCGACCCTTTTTGGAAACTTGGTGGTTACTTTTATGCCAGTTTTGGTTTTGGGTGGATAATGAACAACGACGAGCAAAACCTTTCTGAAATTAACTGTCGTTATATGTATCTTGACTGAAAATGAACATCCATTGGTGGCTGACAAGTAATCAAACGCAACTGTCTCTCCCATTAATACATCCATCGCGGAGAATAATGCATCCTCCCACTCACCTAGTTGTCGACGCGCTATTAAGCCTCAGCGCCCCCCCCCCCCCCCTCCCGCTCACCTAATCGTAACCCATTCTAGTTGAATTTTGTCTATTCTGCACATTGCTAGATAATAAGACATGGCTCTCGTCATATTGGAGCACAATAATTCGTCTCTCTCAATTACAGTTCATATGGCATTAAGCATTAATGCAATAATGATTCAACTAGCTGCTCCCAGCATAATATATGTTGGAAGCCATGTTATCACACTGCCCCGTTTGTTGTCGCATTGGTGTTTGATACTGTTGGGGTCCTGCTCATACGCTCGCCCTTTTTCACTGCTATCGTGCAAAGTATGAACCTGCTCCCCCTTTCTTTCTCGCTGATGCCGCGAAAAGAATGAACACACTCTCCCAATGGCATTAATTATGCATTTGAATAAAGGTGGTCACAATGACTGCCTTTACCTCCCCGTTACTGACTACTTAGAAGCAGTATTTATTTTGTGCTTGATCACACCTTGCAAGTTATTTTCACCGGACCTTGTAATCTTTACATAAGTTTAACCATGTGGTATTCTGCTGCAATTAACTTTTTTTGCTAAATTATTTTGAAAAATAGACTGGAAAAACTATCTGAGTGTACTGACGAAGTTGGAAAAGAAAAATCTACATGTAAAAAAGCTGTGACGACTCGTAATGTTGGCTTAATGACTGAATTTGTCTATCATTTATGTTTGAGAATGACCTGAAAAACACTATGCTATTGAAAGGTGAGATGCTACTATGGTAAACACCCACATTAGTCAGTGGAGAGAGTGTTAGCGACGCGACCAAAGCCTAATTACCACAAATCTGTTTATATTCATCCGCGAGCTAAAACAACGACGCAGAAACAGCTTAACAATGCACTCGCGCGAAGTTTTTTTTCAAAGGGTTTCAAAGGGTTTAACGAGCGTTAACCACTCCTGGTCATCCTGGAAGTTTTTTTTATGTAATACTAACAATTTCATATTTTTTACGGTAGTGTGACACTATAGCATGTCTTTATTATTAACACGTCTATTGTTTAACGATTAATGGTGTGTATGTCATTTCTTCAATACCAAATTTTATTAAATTGGAATAATTTCTCTCTTTCCAAATTTGATGGCCCTGACAAGGCCGTTTGGCGGCCGTTTGGAAGGCCGTTTTGAAGGGGGGGGGGGGAGACAAACTGTAACGAATGTCGTAGCCTACTCCAATCCTTACTTCGCTTCATTCAGAATTACTGGAGTTTTCGTCACTTGATCCATTTACTTGAAATGCCAACCTTTCAACAATCAAATCCGACAATCCATCGGCTTTCCACATTTTATCTTCCTCTTTAATTACGTGTTTTAAGTATAATTCTTCCAGTTTGTGACAGTGACGTTTGATGAAGCTTTAGGTACCAGCTCTTCAACTTCTTTTAACGTAAAAGTTTGATTGTTGGCAGCAACATGTCCTTTGACTTGACTCCACACCCTTTCTATACGGTTCAGTTCGCAGTGGTATGGAAGTCTGAGAACGATGTGTCTGTGGAGTGCAGCAAGGGTGTTACGCTACGATAATGGTCGTACTGTGTTTTTGCACCTTCAATTAATGCGTACAATTCTCGGTTCAACATTGTGTCATTGAACGCAATATCTTTTTCTTGCAGCCAAGCTTGCATGTCAGTTTTCCGTGAACTCTTCGTCGGTATTTTTCCTCCTTCACAGAATGGTGTGAAGCTTTCTTTATCCAATACGATGACACTGTTGACACTGTTTGGTTGTATATTAGGCCGCAGCTAAGTTTCAAACCACTTCTCAAATCTGTCTCCGTCCATTTTATCACGGTAATCGCCCTTTCCTTTCCTTGCTTAAAAAAACGAGATTGGCAGCAGGTACAAATCCTTCCTCATTTCCAGCATGCAAAATAATGAGCCGTCCTCCTTTCCCACTTGGTGCTTTTAAACCAATTGTCAACCCATTGTGAAATGCATCACACTCACACTTGCTCTTAACAGTCCTATCTGTCCGAAACACTTGATTTCGTGTGGCCAGCATTCACCCATGTTTCATCCAAATAGTAATATGCTTTTTTTTTTAGTAATATGCTTTTTTTTAACGTAAGTTTTTTATGGCACGCAAATACCTCCGCCGCCATAAAACAATATCGTCTCGTTCAATGGGCAGACTGTCGGCGCTGACGTTTACGGAAAGCAATCCCCAAATCTATCATGATTCGCCGCCGCATTGTTGTCGGTGAAAAATTTGGCAGAGAGAATTGTCTTCATTTACGGCAGATGTCACTTTTCTAACAGTTGGAATGTCGTCACTGCGACAAAAATCATGAACTCCTTTCCGAATTGCTGAAAGCGTAAATTCATCTTATTTTTGCATGCGTGTTTTCGTACAGTTGCTCAGCTTGCATTTGCTTGGCGTACCGTAGTCAAACACCGACCACTTACTTTGAATTCGGTTCGGCAACGATAGATGGCAGCTTCGGACACGCCGCACAACAATCCTGTGTCTTTCGCAACTTCATCGATATATTTCTTTGGATCACGCTGGCGCAGTTGGCAGTAGACATTCATTACAGTTTGCTTTTGGGAACTGGAAAGGGGCTTTTGACGGGGATGACACTTGTAAAATGATGCTGGAGAATCCATCGCTTGCACTGTAGTTGTCATCGCCGCCATGTTGGAACTACTTCCGCGTGGAAGACAAGTTGCTGCGAATGTTTGCGATCTGCTGAAATTACCAGTCGACCATTTTTTACTATTTCAAGAAAAGTATGTATGACTGAATACCGTCCCTGAATACTTTCCGAGAGCTTTTCATTCCTAAAACGTTTTGGTTAACGATAGGAAAAAAGCGTACTACATTTTGTCTACTGTCGTAATCCATCTTCAACACAGGTGTGAAGAGGCTCGTCGCATCGCTAACTCTCTCTCCACTGACTAATGTGGGTGGATTTTACCATAGGTGTCATATAGCCTCCAGAGTCTTGGAGTGTATCAGCCTGTACCACTACAAAATGGGCAAAAAATAAGTCCCTACGTGTGCCGCCCGCTTTGTGAACAGCAAGAAAAGCAAGCAGCAACAGCCCAGTGGTCAGCGTCTTCATTCCAAACCAGGAGAATGCCGGTTCCAATTCCCATGACTGAGCTATCTATCATGAGACTTTAGGAAGGTTAAGCTTTTTCGTTATATCAAATTAATTTATTGTGTTTCCCTGAATGCAGTTAAACATTTTTGGGCGTATTTTACAGTAAAAAACAACAGTCCTCTTAACTTAATTTTCGTAATTGGGAATTGACCCGTGTGGACATTGAAAAGACATTGGTTCAGGGGGTGAAAAGTGCAGCCAGACAAACAAATGACAGACAGACAACCGATGTTGTAGTACAGCCTTCTTGTTGACATTTCAACACCGGGCAGACACAAGCACATGACTTGTTTTGACTTTGTTTTTGTCTTGCTTCGCACCAAAATGTGTGTGAAACCCCGAGTTACTGAAGCGTTTTCGGTTGTGTTGTTACATTCGTCTGTTTAATTTCGTTTTTTCTTCTTTTTTTTTAGGTTCTTGATAATATTTCTAGCTATCATCACAACGCTCTCGACATTGTTAATATCAAGTGTGCCTGTAGTACTACCTCATTCCTGACAACAAGCATCATTTCCTGTGCACACACAGTGGGTACAGAATTCTCAGTGAAGGCGAGTTGGACTTGTAATAAGTATATCGGAAAGGTGCATTCCTTGACATACAAAAATCATCCGGCAAGTGAAAAGTCATCAACGAACTTGCACGGACGTCGTGTCCACATCTGAATTCACTGGACTGTGGTTCTGCAGCTATTACGTTTGATCAGTTCTCGCTGGTGTATCATAGTAATGTAAGAGCATAATTATTGTGTCGATCTCTAAAATTAAAACACTACTTTTGTAACTCCACTGATAACTCATCTAGTTCATGAATGTAGCACACATTGAGTAACATTAGATAATAAATGTAAAGCTAGTCTTGGCATGTTTCTTGCATAATTTACGAAACTTTGGCTAGTAGGAATTAGTCATTGTTTGTTCCCTATCACAATGGTGTTCAGCTTCCTTTATGTGCAGCGCTGTTTAAGCTATGCAATAAAGATACGAACTAGTAAATTTGTACATTATAAATAAATCCTTATTTATTTTGCAAATAAATATATAGACAGAATATATGTTTGACATTCATGAATATTATTAATAAAATCATCCATCTATATATTAAAGTGTAATCGTGGTGGACCATTAAGTGTCCAGAAAACAAAAACGAACTCATTTGCTGTTTAAGGTAAGGTTTGACTGATCCGAAGTCAAAAGAGCAAAGGTACATAAATAAACTTAACGTAAGGTTTCATACACTTTAGCATTGCTGTATTGTTTAGTCCACGTAAAACCTTACTGCTGCATCGAAATGTTTTTACTATTTTAACTTTTGACACGTTAGGTCAGCTAATGATTGGTGCATTCTATTGGCTAAGCGACAGTGGTGGAGAATGGTAAAAACATCTCATTCTCAGTGTGCCTACCACATCTCTACAGGCAATTCAGAGTTTGTACGAGTCCTTGAAAACTTGGAAATGTCCTGGAAAGTAAAATGAAATTCTACACCTGGAATCGTGCTTAAGAAATCTTAAAATAAAATTATATGTGTGTCATCAGTAGGGTGCTGAACGGAGAGTGGATCACTCGAGTGAAGAACACTGAACAATTTAGCTTAGAAAATAATCGAGTGTGTAGCCTTACATTATTCCACCTGTGTTTCGGCATCAAAAGTTTTGAAAGTTGGGCTCTGGTTTTGATTGTATTATGTGCATAATGATTGGATACAGCAGGTTTCATGTGGACTAAACAGTACAGCAAAAATGCAGTATCTTGAAATCTTACAGGAAAGTTTATTTGTGTTCCTTTGCTGTTTTGACTTCGGCTCAGTTAAACCTTGCCGAACATCAAACGAGTTCGTTTTTGTTTTCTAATTCGTGATACTTTGACATACCAAGTTGGTTTTCTGTACTCCTTGCCAACGCACTGAATTTCGCTCGCTCATTCAGTGTAAGTCATTATGTTGTGAGTTGGTTTACCTGCAGCTCTCTTTTAGCGGTTCTGGCCTTTTTTCGTTTATTACAGGACAGCAAGTCAAATGGGCAATGGAAATTTTATCTTTGACACGGGAAGTCGATGCCAAAGCGCTAATATCAATTAGCTCTCACCCACAAAGATCTCTAGACAGACTGTTTCGCCCTTGTTAATTGGGCTCGTCAGTAGAGAATACTTTGTGGAGGAGAGCTAGGCTACGCTTGCTAGGGCAAATAACAAGGGCGAAACGAATACCATTTAATTGATATTAAATGATCAATTGG
>JAHWFP010227489.1:7400-23595 GCA_023313725.1 Lithobius niger
ATTTGCGCACTCTATAACTGAGAAGGCCATCATTCAGTTTGAACCGTGGTAAAGACTCCTCCTTTTGCTGTGCCATCTGTTTTTTTTTTTTTTTAATTATATTACGTACAAAAGAACCGATGAATCTTGACATCAATACGGAGTGGCCCATAAAATCACACATCATGAAATTATTGAAAGTCCCAACTGTTTTTCCTAATTTTTTTTTTAATATGTAAAAACATGATTACTTTGCTGGAACCGAGGTCTAATTACGAAAAGCTTAAACAACCAATCACATATCATTATGCTGCGATAAAACTTTTACTTTTATTTTTGTTACCATTTTTTTTATTTCGAAAATCGGATCCTCTTTTCGGATTCTGTGTCTTTTGTGGGCCCCCTTTGAGGCTATATCACTGATTATTCTTTCTATATATGATTCTTTCGTTAATATGATGGTCTGTCTGACTTTTGCATTCTTTTGTCTTGCAGCTAAACTCTGAACAGTCAAACAGTTACGTCGTACGATTACGCATTACTGACTCGTGTCACATTTGGCCGTTTTAGACTTTCAATAATTCACATCAAACTTTTTAAACTGGTTGTCACTCAAGAATAGGTACGTTACAATTCAATAACACAAGTTGTAGATAAGTCCCAGGGCTCTTCATTGGCAGTTGATTTCCTTAGCAGTTGCTTGGTCTCATCATCGTAGAAATGTACGACGTTATGATGGTCACAGATCAAGAGAATTGACTTTCCGTTTAAATTAGTTGAGTATAATCCAATGATATTTCCCGTTAATCCCTCAATTTTCATTGCAGCCCATGTATTCGAAGCAAAATCATACACTTGTAATTCATTCGAATTGTTGGATGGATTAACAAACAACCTTCCTTTAAAGATGGCTGCACTGCTCTTCTCAACTGTTCCTGGGATATTAGTAATTATGGTCCACGTATTAGTTTCATGATCATAACGTTCAACACTATTGTCACTGGACCAAGAACTAACAACATACAAATAGTCTGAAAAAGTTAAGACAGTCAGCAAATAATGAGCATTGTTAGTTTGGGCCATTTCCTCACACGTTTTTGTAGCTGGGTTGTATCGTTGCACAGTCGGTACATTTTCACTGTTGTGATCCTCGCCATTGACAACGTAAATGGATCCGAGTAGAACACCCAGCCCAGCGTAGCTCACAGGTATTGCAAGAGTTCCTCTAGAAACAACAACATTGGTTGCTGGGTTGTATTTAATCACTTGTGTCGATGGGGTAAACGAAGGATCGTATCCACCACCAACAAAATAGATGTGTTCCCCAAACGACACTGTTGTCATGCCATCCTCCAACCTAAATGGAAGTATGTTCGCTGCCAGCCACCTGTTTTCTTTGATGTTAAACATTCGACAAAATTGTCGGGTACCTCCACTGCAACAGCAAAAGAGTCTGTACTCTACCAGGTTTTCAAAATACATTCGTGATGTTGCTTTAGCAGTGAAAAGAGTTAAAATGTGTAAATTCTTCTTCACTAATGTTCGTTCACTTATAAGTTTCATCAAATAACGAGTTGTCACATTTTGAAGGCCAACTGAGGTACAAATATTCAATAAAAAACCTTCTCGGTCCCCTTCAGCTTCTGCCCATTTAAGAAGTGCTTCCATGATGCCATCGTTGATCACAACATTTTTGACAATCTTAAATATTTGGTCTGGACTCAGTTGTTTAAAGTCTTCGGACCTGCTTATGTCCACGAAATGTTTTGCTAAGAAAGTAACCACCAGCTCGGTCATTCCTGAATGATTGTATAAACAGGTTAAATTATATATTTCCAAAAATTTATCACAACCGAGATCGTTGCATAATTTCTTGTAACAGTATTCAAATAAACCATCAATTTGCATCATGTGTGAAGTCGTGAGAAGATGCTTTATTAAATCCTGATCATTCACTTCTTTGATGTTTCCTGTATATAAGAATCGGAGAATGATTCCCATTTCTTCTGCAGTAACAGTTGGGAGATCTATTCTCCCATTGTTGTCACTCCATACTGGTTTAAGCAGTGTTTTAAAATATGGACTAGAAGCACACAGGACCACCTTGTGAGCTTGGAATTCTCTTCCCTCACACACTATAATGATGTCAGTCATATCCCCAGATATTTGTTGATTTTCCAACACTTCAGCAAGAAGGTCACCTTGGTCACCTCTACACAATTCACCTGCCATGGCTATAAAAAAAAGCCTGAAATAAACAATTTTTTTTAAATCGTCAGTTTAAATTTCTGGAAATCGCCAAAAAATATTCATTTGAAGAATTTATGACTGATCCTACATGAATAAGGTAAACATTTAAATAAGTAAATCTAGACCCGCCACGTTAGGCAACAAACATCACATTAATTAAATTGTCGAGGACGTAAACCATTGTAGCGCGATGCCATAGCATAGTGTCTAATATCCTGTTGCATAGTTTGGCGCATTTCAGGTACTCAGGCAAAAATAATATTGTGGTACAAAATCTGAAGTAGTGTTAAAATCGAGCGCAATGATCCACTAGACAAAAAATTTACTCGTGTAGGAATATCGACTAAGCGGCTTTCAATGCAAAATCTGACCTCCAATAACGTTGCAAATATGTTACTACCCAGCTAGCTTACTAACTACTCACCGATTGGGTGATTATTCACCGGTACTGAGATAGCTTCTAGCTACGTATTGGACGAAGGGCTGCAGTACGACACGAACTGTATACCTTTTTTGGTCAGTAACCTTGGGGTGTAACGGGAATTGTGTGGGAAGACAAGTAGGTACGAAAGTATTGTCATAACATTGTTGGTATTGTTGGCGTCATCTCTCATTGGAGAGCCAAAGTTTGGACAATGATAACGTGCTGTTGTGCGTATGTAGACCCATACTAGTATGTTGCGATAAATCTAAACAACACTGCCAAAAAATTGTATCCCCATCCACTTCTCGAAAAATAAACAAAATATCAAAATAAAACCCAAAACTGGTAAAGAGGCTGCCAAGTTGAGACAAGGTTCGACCTCTCAAAGCAGTGATTTGGAATAAAATATTGAAAAATGTCCACTCAACCTATTGTTGGCATGGCACTTTACAATTAATAAAAAATTCACGATTTTCGTGCTATGCTGCCTTACTATATTCTTTGATTTGCAATAAAGCGTACGTATAAAAAAATACTGCTCAATTTTGACTTCAATAACTACAGTGGGTGGGGGGGGGGGGGCAATAAAATTGCACAACCTGATATTATGCAAAGCCCAAACGTTTTTCTAAATACAGATATTTTTTTGTAAATTAGTAAAAATAGAGATGACTTTTCTGAAGGCAAGATCCAAATCTGAAAAGCTTAAAACAACCTTTCTTCAATGAGTAATGTTATTATGCTGCAATAAAACTTTGCTCTTATTTTTCTAAGCACTTTTTTCTTTCGAAAATCGGACCCACTTTTCAGATTATGCGATTGTTGTGGGCCACCCTGTAGGGCCTTAGGGCTTCGGGCAGATGACCAGGAGTGGTTAACGCTCGTTAAACCCTTTAACCCTTTTTTTGTACGTTAAAATGATGGTCTGTTACTTTCAAATTCCTTTGTCTTGCAGCTAACGTCCGTGACCAACAGTTACTGCATACCATATTATTGACTTCACATTGGGTTATTTTGACTTACAATAGTTCACATCAAACTGTTGTTAAACGGGCGTCACTTGAGGACACGTTTGTTACAATTCAATAACACAAGTTCTAAAGCAGTCCCATGGCTGGTCATTGGCTGTGGATTTGGTTATCAGTTGCTTGGTTTCGTCATCGTAGAAATGTAGGACATTATGTTCATCACGGATCAACAGAACTGGCTTTCTGTCAAAAGTAGTTGAGTACAATCCAAGGATACTTTCCGTGAATCCCTCAATTTTCACTGCAACCCACGTATTCGAAGTGAAATCATACACTTGTAATTCATATGAAAGGTATGATGGATTTACAAACAACCTTTCTTTAAAGATGGCTGCAGTGCACCCTTGGACTGTTCCTGGGATATTAGTAATTACAGTCCATGCATTAGCTTCAGGATCATAGCGTTCAACACTCTTTTCACTGTATCCAGAACTAACAACATACAAATAGTTGGAAAATGGTAAGACAGCCGGTCTATAATGAGCATTGTTAATTTGGGCCACTTCCTCACATGTATTTGTAGCAGGGTTAATGCACTGTACAATCCGTGCATAAAAACTGTTGTGAAGGTCACCATTGACCACGTAGATGGAATTTAGTAGAACACCTACGCCAGCGTGACACACCGGTATTGGAAGCTTTCTTTCCAAAACAACGGTATTGGTTGCTGGTTTGTATTTAATCACTCGTGTTGATGGTTTGAAAGAACCTCCCACAAAATAGACGTCTTCTCCAAACGACACGGTTGTCATACCATCCTTCAACGGATAAGGAAGTACTTTCGGTGCCGACCACCTGTTGTGTTTGATGTCAAACATTCTACAAAATTGTCCGTCATCTCCATTGCCACAACAAATGAGTTTGTAATCAACCATGTTTTCGAAGTATATTCGTGCTGTTGCTTGAGCAGTGAAGAGTGTTAAAATTTGTAAATTTTTGAGCACGAATGGTCGTTCACTTATAAGTTCCATCAAGTAACGAGTTGTCACGTTTTGAACGCCAGCGGAAATAAAAATTTGCAACAACGAAGCTTGACGATCTTCTTCGACATCTGCCTATTTAAGAAGTGCTTCCATGGCGTCATCGTTGATCGCAACGTTTTGGACAACCGTAAGTATTTGGTCCGGAGTCAGTTGGTTGAAATCTTCGGACCTACTTACGTCCAGGAAATGTTTTGCTAAGGAAGTAACCACCAATTCGCTCATTCCTGAATGATTGTATAAAGAGGCTAAATTACATATTTCTAAAAAGTTATCACAACCGAGATCGTTGCATAGTTTGTCATAACAGTATTCAAATAAACTATCAATCTGCATCATGTGTGAGGTCGTGAGAAGCTTCCTTACTAAATCTGGATCATTCACTTCTCAGACTTTTCCTGTATATAAGAAGGGGAGAATGATTCCCATTTCTTGTGCAGTAACAGTTGGGAGTTCAACTCTCCCCTTATTGTCACTCCATTCTGGTTTAAGCATTGCTTTGAAATAGGGACTAATTGCGTACAGGATCCTTTTGTGGGCATTAAATTCTCCTCCCTCACACACTACAATGATGTCAGTCATATCCCCCGATGTTCTTTGATTTGCCAACACTTCTGCAAGATGGTCACCTTGGTCAGGACATGATCCACCTGCCATGGCAATATAAAAAACCTGAAGGAAAAAATTATAAAAAAAAATTGACAGTTTAAAATACACACTAAGCCATTTTCGTATTTTTCCTTATGGTTCGTACTATTACTTGGTGGAATTGTTTTTTTTGAGAAAGCATTTGCATTTGATAGCAAGACTTCAAACGGCGAAAGATATGGTGGGAATCCTTATTACGTTTTCTTTTGGGGAGTTACGTTAGGTTTTGATTTATAAAAATAATATGCCGCCTTTAAATGATTACTTGAGAGATTTAAAAAAAAAAGTAAATATATTGACTGATTTTACGTCATCAAAACGTCACCACACCCAAGGTTATTGCCACATATGGCTTTATGTCATTTGTTTGCTTACAAACGCAGTTGGCCTTGGCAGCAATTAGATACGTTTGGTCCCTAAGGATAATTTGAGTAAAAGGCGTTGGGGGGGGGGAGTAACTCCACAGAGTTGGATTTTGTGGTTTCTCGTGGGGGGGGATTAAAGGCATTGCTTTTGTAAATATTTAAATAACAAAAAATTGACTTTTTAATGTTGCATAGTATAAATCGGTAACAAACTTTGCGAATGTTATTATTTTTTGATCGTCCAGAAGGCAACACTGTAATAATTCGGGGTATGGCACGATACAAAAATTTTTATCCCGATAAAATTGTTTTAAGTATCGCGATAATCAATATTTCGATAAAACAAATTTTGAGGCTGGAATAACCATTTTAATTTTGTTAATTAAAAAATAAAAACCTTGGCGGAAGCCTACAGTGCAACCTTCACGAATGTGAATTGTGTGGCACTCACCATTTGGCCAGTAGACACGAAAATGCACGTGACATTGTCCATTAATTCCTTACCATGTCGAAACTGTTCGGTAGTTGTGCTGCTACTTTAATGCTTTAAGATACTGTCTGCATTAAACTAACTCTTCAATTATGTATAGTGGATAGTAACAGTATTGCACACTTGGTTGGAAAGCCCTTATAATTCCACACGCAATGCCACAAACCGCGTGTTTCTTCTAGATATTACGGTTTCCGAGATATAACAAATTAAGGATCGGGATATGCACGATAATTCGATAAATCAGAAAAAAGTGCGATACGATAATCGACAAAAAATGTTATCGCGAAATTATCGAACCATCGATTATCGTGCCATCCCTACTGTAGTGAACAACTCAGAATATAATTGGATAGAAAAACGGAAGATGACACCGAGCCGTGTCTTAAGCAATGGCCCCCGCACAATCAGTACCACACCCACCCCCCCTTCCGACAAAGTAGCAGCAAAACATAACAAAACAAAAAAATCTGCAAATTTCATTTTGATAACATTGTTAGGGTAGAATCTCCACGATTCTGTCAAGTCGCGTCTAAAGGTAGCTAACAGAGTTGGACCAGGTCACTTTTTTTTGACCCAGTGACATAAGACCTGGTGACTCAAAAACTGCACCAATGACCCAGACTTACCCGGTAACCCGACAGACCCTGTGGTCCAACGACCCAGCCAAACCCGGTGACCCAATGTCCGAACCAGACCCGGGTTTCCAGATCTACCTGTGACCCGACCAGACACGGTACCTCGGCTGGCTCAGTGAACCAGCCATCCTGGCTTGACCCTCTTGAAACAATTGAACATAAGGTTCCGAGACAAAATTGCTACTGTAAATCCCCCCCCCCTCCCAGGCTTGTTATTAACTCGTTTTCAGCAATTTCCGTGCCTTTGAAACGCCCATTTAGAGAATTTTTTTAACTAACAAATGCTTTAGTCTTCACACAAATCAAATACGAGTCTTGTGCCCCCCTCCCTCCCCCCGCACGACGGATTATGGGTTAGCCACTGTAACAACGAGATAGTATCTATAGTATACTATACACATATAATGTGCTTAGGTCATGCACACAGCAAACGCATCATGCACTGCGTAAACTCATCACGCACGTAGCAAATGCGAGCAGGCAGGCAGACAGGCAGGAGGTAGCGGAGGGGGGGGGGGGAGGAAACCTGATAGGATCGACATGTGTTACGCCGTTGAACAGCTAGTTACAAGAGTGAAACGCTGGATTTGCATGTCTTCAATGGGATCTAAACCGATATTCTCTGGCCAGATAGGATAAGTTGTGCTGGACTGCAAAGCCCGTTTTCACTAGCTGTCTCAAATTAACTTTGCAATGTACTTTATGTTCTTCATTATGACATCGCTTGGACATTTAATAAAATAAATATCATTATCGCTAAAACTAAAAGAAACTAAATTAGCAGTCAATATACGTAAGACTGGCTCAACTTTAAAAAAAAAAATTATAACATTGTCTACTATTGTTGTTATTTTTATTATACCAAAAGAACGAAAAATATTTTCCGTAGAAACAGTGGTAATGACTTTCGGAAGTAACACAGGAAATAAATTCAATTTATTTTAGTCTGTGGCTTCGTTCAGGGTCAGAGGGTCTCTGAATCAGTTAAGCTAACCAGGTCAGGCTAGATCACCAGATCTAATCCGAAATTATTTTGGGTCACCGAATGTGACGCGAAATTCCGGGTCTGGTGCTCAGACCCGATGGCCCGGCCTAAAACTTGACCCGAATGACCTGATGACCATGTTCAACAGATGACCCAATCCAACTCGGGACGTACTGCATGGCGAAGGGAATACTCCAAGTGACTACAATCGATGGCGTGATGGAAGAGGTTTTAAGACGATAGCTACAAACAACAGAAACAATCGGTTTCTCCCAAACTAGTTATCTCCATTGGCCACTGGGTCCATTCCCCATCCCCCCCCCCCCCCCTTTCGCTCTTCATTCTACACACCAAAAACTAATTGTAGAAATATTCACCTACTTTCAGGTCAGGTTTGATTTTGTGCTGGAGTACCAATTTATGCTGTGAGTCAAAAGAAGAGATGGCGTTTTGTGTACATGACGTGGATGGCAACGGATTTCCGTTGCGTAGTGATTCACGTTTGACGTCATTCATTCAAGTTTTCACGTGATTTTAATCGATGCCGTTGCCATGACTGCGAGGCCACGTGAATGGGCTGCCGTTACAGCATATTTCAGTTCGTTCACATAAATTAAAACGGTCCAACATTTCAGTTAGCATTCGATTAGAGAACGGCGTATGGGATGTGTTATCGATTGTCAAATAAAATGATCGGTGGTTCGATAGGAATACTCGGAAAACAACCAAGAAAAAAAAAAGAACATAACTTAACTACAAACCCATAAGTTTTGCCAGGAGTATACAATAATAATAATAATAATACTTTCTTTGAACCATTTAAAAGAGCAAAGTGGACATGCAAGGGTCGGGGTGGACCACTAACAGCATGCCAATTCTTAAAAACAAACTTAAGCAAATTCGCATTAAAAAGAATTAAGAACTTCTTGGGAGAAGAAAAAGGGATTAAAAAGAAGAAATCTGGAATTAAGGAGAATAGTGGTGACTGGCCTCAAAGGGGTGTTTTCAGGGTGCAATAAGTGTGCCCTTAAATCACACGTATTACGTTTTTTGCGGAAGATATGTAACGACGGCGACGAAACAATGTCATTTGGGAGCGAGCTCCAAACTGGAACCACTCTCAGACCCAAAAATGCTCTCCTGCAATTCAGGTTATACTTGGGATTTACAAGCCTAAAGTCATTTTCCCGGCTTCGAGTCTCAGTACTAAAATCAAAAAGGGGTAAATCGACCGGGAGTAAGCAGTGAATAATTTTGAAAGTAAGGATGAGATCAGCCTTCAGACGTCTACATTCGAGGGTGTCGAGTTTGAGTATTTTTAGTCGCTCGCAATAAGGTTTCGTTCCTAGTCCAGGAAATCTTTTTATATATCTCCTCTGGACCGCTTCAATCTTGTCAATGTCTTTCAAAAGTCTTGGTGACCAGATCTGGCTTGCGTACTCCAGAACTGGGCAAACATAAACTTTAAAGGCCCAAAGTTTGGTTTCAGAGTTCCCCGAGTTAAAGCAGCGTTGAACAATATACAGTGCATACAGGACGTGGAAGTGTCCATGCTTAACTATTGCTTCATATTATTCCATCCCTTGTCACAAGATCGCCTTGGAGAGAAGCTGTGGGTTTTGTTTCCCGGTTTCCGTATATGCGGTACAAATTCGTCAAATTCTTATCTGCTAAAAGGCATCAGTTTTCCGAAAAGCGCGTGAATGGGAGTTGAGACACATGAGTTCGGTCCCAGTCGGCCTTGATGTGAAGAAGCCATCTTCTCCCCAGGTTCAAGGACGATCAACCTTCGTTGTTACCTTCGTTGTTACGCGTGGGAATTGCCGTATACCTGAACAAAGCATAGCGCGAATGATATTTTTCGCATGTATTTATTAGCTTAAAACCTATACAACCCGGGGCGTTTTTTTGGGGGGGGGGGGGTGTCACACCCCCTACTGTTTGGCCAGTTGGCAAATCAATTGGCAAAATTACATAATTTTTTGGTCAGTCGGCAAATCAGTTGGAAAAAATTGCATAATTTTTTGGCTAGATGGAAAATTATGTCGGTAAAATTCTGGTTTACGCCCTTCCAATTTTTATCCTTCCTAACGTCTCTGTATACAACGTAGTTTTTAAATGGGTTATGCCAGAAATAGTTGCGATCAGTCGTTCTAATTGGCCACATGGGGTCGCGATACAGAACGAGATATGGAACATACGGTGAAATCATCATGGTCTAGCCCTCCCATTTCTCCTTCATGTGAGGGGTTCGACAAAGCTAGAAATTTCGTACACCCAATATTTAGAGTTGTAAATCCGTTGCAAATCTTGTATAAATTTTCTAAATCTGTAAATATTGGGTAAATCATATAAATCTTGTGCAAATCTCGTAAATTTGGTACAAATCTTGTAAAGCTCTGGTATAAATCTTGTAAATCACGTAAATCTGGGGTACATCCTGTAAATCTTGTTCAACTATTCTAAATCTTGCGTACATCATTCAAATCTGTGTAAATCTTTAAATCTTCTGTAAATCCGTGTAAATCTTGCAAAACTTCATGTAAATGTATTTCTTACTTGCGATTTCAGCCTCGTTTTAAAAACCAGCACCTTTGCACTATTTGTAACCCACACCATTGTATCAGGGCGTGGAGGTCTTGGTGACTGGATGGCCCGTGCGCCCATGGCTAGGTGCAGGGATTCCAATTTCGACGCCCCAACTGGTTAACATCACTTTTGGCGCCTCAACTTAGAAATTGCCCCCGAAATTCACAAAATTTGCCATGCCCGGAAACCTACGGCAGTAGCCATCAAGTCACAAGCCACCAAGCCCCGTGAATCAAGGCGAGCAAATATAACATCTTTACGAAACTGGACCACTGCGTTGGCTGGCTTTCTAACATCATGTGAATGGACATTAGGCTAATTCTCCGTTAGGCTGAAGCGAGGGTTGATGGGCTGAATCCCAACTAGTTTCGCTTCAACACTAATATCGTTAATCGTAAAAGTTTTGCTTTGTGCATTCCTTTGCTTCGTGAGAACTCGACAGACCTATATGCTGCAATGCTAATTTGGTGGCAAACAGCTTTTAAAGGGGGGGGGGGGCAGGTAACAAGAATTCGCCTACAAATCCAATCCCAGTTCTCTGACAAACCTTTAAGTGGTCCCTAAAGGTTAAATTAAACACGCTAAAACACGCATTGCCAGCCACCGAATGGTACGGAATACATTGGTGGAAATAGAAAACTGGTAGAAATATTTTTTTTCATTCCAACCTAAAACAAAATGTTCTCCTACGAATTATTCGGTGGCAGCGAATACATTTTTTGCTACCTAAAACATGCTTCCCTTTTAGATACCAGTTTCCCTCTTTTTGTGTTGTCGGTCTGAAAAACAGGGAAAGCTGCGTAATTGACTAAGGTGATAACACAAACTGCATTGAGTCCAGTGGTTGAATTTTTGTGCACATTAGACAATATACGAAAACAAGTGGCAAAAGAAAATTCACTATTTTTTCACTCTATCCTATTGGGGAGGCTTTAGGATGTTTATCGTTCCCGCACGAAGTGTGGAGCCCCTCCCCCCGGCACAGTTCTGATTGAACTGAAGCTTATTGCTCACCCTTAGCAAGGAGACTGTCGGTGCTGTCTTCCTATTCGGTTTGGCCGACTCCACGGGGAGGAGCACCTTGACATATTTTTGAAGCGCCCAGTATAGCCACTCCAATGGTAAATCTTTGTAAAACGTTATGCAGGAATAGTAAAGTAGTAGGTCCTAACGCCGATTTTCTCCTTGAGCGAACAAACACGATGTTGCAATAACAATGACGGTGAATGAGCTTTTCGATTGTTAGGGCACGTTTACCCAACCATTCGCTTTTGCATTCTCGCAGCTAGAAACTAGAAATCACCTCAATTTCCAACATGGCGGCGGTTTTATGTCTGCCGCCTCGCAACGAAAACAGCAAATAACGTGAGTTCAGAAGCGTTTGGGAAAATTGTTTCGTCATGACGAATTCTTTATATTATTGGCACGGATTATAAGACTGAAAGTATTTACTCAAACGATGTCGGATTTAGCTAATCCATTTAGCGTTGTTACCATGGCAATGTCACCTTTGCCATTGCGATTGAGTTCTAGCTGCGAGAATGCAAAGGCCAGTCGCTGCGTAAACGCGCCCTTACGCTACTGGGCGATAAAAAGGTTATTACCCTCTTTCCTCGTACTGAGCTCAACAATGGCTCGGCCCCTGCGGGACCTCGACATTTTTAATCTCACTCCTCGGAAAGCGAGTAATAACCTATACATCTCGTCGCCGGAGTAGCACCAGTCGACAGAGGCAGAAGCACCTGCAACGTCGGGTGAGCTACAACCCATTTCGCGATCACCCACCTATACTCATGAAATTTTCACCAAAACAAAAGAAAGTTCTCTGCAGAAGTTTCTGCGTTACACTTTGGGCAGAGAGGAGAATACCAGCCTATGACGATGACCACGCAAAGTGAGTGGCCGGTGAGCAACCGTGAGAGCAGCCGAGCCTCCAGTAGGGAGACGAATTGAGGATGGAGGTAGTGCTACACTCAGGTTGCAAGCCGAAGAATGCTCTCCCTGCTTTCGCATTCTCCCATTCCCTCTCTCATTCTCGCATGAACCACTTCTGCAGGGTTGCCCGCCTAGACTTTAACCCACGCCCAAGCATCGTTGCATCTTGTTCAAGTGAACGGTATAATACGATCTTGTGCGTCTCGCCTCTTTGTTGCACCATTGTTACGTGTTGCAGCATTGTAACATTTTGACATTTTAGCTCCTCCTCCGCTTATCCTCTTTCTGAAAATTATCGAGCACAAACGAACTCTATACAATAAATAGAATATTCTTTAATGTGTGTGTTAATATATTTTTCCATAGAATTGATAGATTGGAAGTTTTACTCCAAACACCAGACTTTAAGTTGTTTCTGGCGGCCATTTTGGAAGATGGTGGAAAAGGATTCAAGGCAATTTTCGGGGACTTCTACATAAGTTTCTACATATTTAATACGGAGCAGTCATCCAATGTGCAAGTGCACCAGCCTCACTATCACGTACTACTTCAAGAATCCCTGTAGCGTTATCTGTTGTATGGGCTTCACCTACAAATTTGGGTTGGGACACTTTTCCAAAGTCTTCGAACAGATGGCGCCACTTAGCACACCTGTCGCACTGCTATTAGTAACGCCTCTTGACGTAATATTGTCGCAGCAATGCAGCAACAAAGTTTTGGTCACGTGCAAGGAGGCATTGTCGGTGGTTTGACTTTTAACTTTCGTGGATGAGCTAAAAAAAAAAAAAGAATATGTTTTACAGCTGACAGCAGACAACTTTAAACCAAACGACGATTGGTTGTTAATTTCGAATGCCCCAACTGTACCTCGAAATTGGCGGCCTGATACACTGGAAAGGCGCATTTAATATTTCGTATATCCTGACTTCCAGATAGGAGTTTTATTGTTCTTTGGTGGGTGGCAACACGCGCAAGCGTTAAATTGAATTGGAATTTATTGATATGAGCCTATACCACGCGCCATGGCTGTTTGCTGTGACGTGCATATCACGTGACTGGGCTAGTCCAATCAGCCGTTGTTCTCGTTCGGCAACAACACAAAGTGAGTCATCACTTACCTTTGCGGTGATCTGGATGGTACACCGAATTTCTATGATTGAATCTGGACGGTACAATGAATGCGATGCTCGTATAAGACTTTTGCTGTTAATTACTGCGCCATCCTTGCTGCTTTTCGGGTGCGATATATTACAGTATTTTATTACGCGTATTTGTGGTGTTGTTTCCTATTGAACGAGTGAGCAAAGCGAATGATGTCCTGTTTTCACAGTGGCGGACTGGCCAGAGGGAGGGAAGGGCGGGATATTCCTAATGGCCTCTGACTTTCAGATTTTTTTAAAATCCGTAACAGGAAGACTCACGTAAGTTTTATTGGCTCGACATTAGTTTTAACCACAGAATTAAAATTACAAATAATAACAATAAAGATAATAATAAAACGCTACTAAAACAAGTACTTTGTATTGAGTAGCCTAACAAAAATTGGCCACATGAAATTGCAGTGTTATATTCAACGTGGACTTTGTCACAATTTTCGTGTGAATATTTTAACTTTTGTTAATACACATAAAATACGGGAAACTGTACAACAACGAAGATTTCAGTTTTTTTTTTTTTGTAAGAATACCAATATCAGCGTCCGACGAAAACTTATCTGGTCAGTGATTGCATCGTCGCACACAAGATTCTGGCTCAATTGCCGTATCGTAGTATCAAAACTTACGAGACAATTTTTTTTAATATAATGTGCAATATAGTAGATATTCTTCAGTACATCATGCATTCAGATTTTTTAATAGTGTCCTGTTGGTATGTCTGCCGTTCCAACTTCATACGTCAATTACAGATTTTTTGTATTCTACCACACGACACGTCGAATTACTAATGCAGTGTTAGTGCATCTTGTTTTTACCTTCACTTAAATTTTCATTTTAAATGTTCGTTAAGATTCAATTCGCAATGCTGTATAGATACTTTATTTTTTATTTTTTTTATTTCAACAATTAATTTCTTGAACCTTAAGTCAGCCGAAGCAACTTAATGCTTGTATGGCTGAACCGGCTCAATTTTGAACATTTCCAGACTTTTAGAGAAGAAGAAATATCTGGTAAAGGGAGGCGCCTCCCGGCCATTCGATCCGGTAAACCAACGATCATCGTGGGGGTCGAAAGATTGTCCAGAATTGGCCAGATTAGTTCCCATAGCCGCTGAAGGAGCATGGTAGCCTCTCATGCTACCCTTGCCGGCTGGCCCGGCGGGGACTTTGCCAAGGTCCCTTTTCCAGGGGTTCGACCAGATCCGCAAACCTCCAGCAACCAGGCTGAGTTCTCTCACAACTCAGCCACGATGACCGATTCAACAAGAAGCAAGCAATGGACAATGCCAACTGAGACTAAGATAAAGTTCTTACTAGCTCGAGCCTTGCTCGCTCATAATGTCTCGTGTTAGCTTTACCTTAAAGGCGGAAAACGTTCTTGGCGGCCGAAAGTGCTACCCTAATTCTGCTACAAATGTTAAATTCTGCCACAAAAATGCTACACAATTGAAAATGCTACCAATTATGCTACACCTCAGTTTTTAAGCTGAAAAATGCTACCGTAGCAGAATTATGCTACGTCTGGTAACACTGGACGTCACCTCTATGTGAGGAGCTCCACTGACGTAAAGTATTTCTGTGATAAGTGGATCCAACATGGCCGCCGTTTAGACGCAATTCTGGACTAACAAACTAATGAATACTAATTATAAAACGTAAGTCGGACTGCTCAGAACGTAGAAATTGTGTTCGTGTGTAGTAAGCTACCGAATTCCAATTGACAATATGACTGAAAATGAGCACTAGATGCCGAACGGCCAGCGCTAGCTGAAAATGGTAACCATGGTAACGAGTAAGTACGACCATAGATTAGAAAGTTAACTAGATATACCGTCTCACTTCTTCCAATGCTACGCGGACCTCTAGCGGAAGTTGCGGCTACTAATACCTTTGTTAATGCTTTTGCCTTCGAAGCAGCACGAAAGCAAAGCATTAGCAGAGGTATTAGTAGCTGCAACTTCCGCTAGAGGTCCGCGTAGAATGGGAAGAGGTGAGACGGTACGTCTAGTTAACTTTCTAATCAATGGTACGACTTCTATCATGCACGACACCGGCGGCTGATAATATTAATAACGTGAACCGTCTCAATTGTTCTTCTTTGGTCTCAACGTCTGCGCCAGCTATCTTTCGATGCTTACGGTTGTTTATTATTTACGAGAATGGATAAGTCAGTTAAAGCAGTAGCTCTACGGTTTGATCGGCAGTTGTTATACACGAAAAACCGCTTCGGTACCAGTCCAACAGACGACCACCACCAACCGGAATTTTAAGTACGTAACTGCCTGATGTTTTAGCCACTAAATGCTTGGTTATTTCATCGACTTGTTGGATCAACGCATAGCTGCATTGCATTATGTTCTTTATTATTTGGTTTCCTAATAAAGTTGTTAATTCGTAATCATATAACTGCTATCCTGTTTGCGTTGTTTACGTAAGTGCAAGAGCTGCGAAGCCAAACAATTATTATTGTGTAATCTCGTTAAAACTTTTCAAAACACGATTTTACTACATACACAATTTCTTTTCCAGTCCTTTAAACTTAGTATACGCCAGGCTTAACATACAGCTTTTTTACGTTGGTTTCGTTCCTTTTTATTTTGATTTCGTTCCCTTTTATTTGCTTTCGTTCCGTTTTGTATTGTGCACAGAATGAAAGCAAAATAAAAGAGAACGAAAGCAAAAAAAAAGTTATGAAACCAACATAAAAAAGCTGTAAGTATTCCCCCCC
>JAHWFP010227489.1:28595-46294 GCA_023313725.1 Lithobius niger
CCCCACAAAAACAATACCGTTTAGCATCATGGTAGGTAGACATAATACATAGCGCAACGCAACTCAATGAATTTGTAAAACTCTCACGCACATGCGCGCAGAAGTACACATAAAATCAGAAGCTCCAGTGACGTCATTTGGCGGCAAAAAATGATAATCATCTCGGGAATGACCAACCTTACCTAATACTATCGTTCCACTCGACCTTGCGCCCGACGAGCCAAGGCTACATGTACGTAAACAGTACCTTCCTAAAGCACCGAACAGAGCGAACAGAACGCACCACTGTTACAGACAGTTTGGCTCCAAACTTGACGTCGCGCGTGCGCAGTGATGTCACGTCAGCCGTTCAGTACCTTCCTAAACTACAATACAGCTCAACGAGCTCAGCAGCTTATTGATACGTCATACCTTCACCGCGACCAGACCTAGCTAATGGATTTAACCAGGATTGGCTAATAGTTGTGACCAGGCAAGAGCAATGCCAAATTGCGAACCATCTCAGGGAGGTGGTTTGCTGGGATGGAGGTTTGAGCATGCGCAAGCTATCAGTTTTGACGAAACGGATTCGTCGCTGACGATGTTGACGTCAATCAAGCCGCATCAACACAGATATTAGCAGGGAATGTGCCAAACTGTCACCAATAGTGGTGCGTTTGGTTCGCTCTGTTAGGTCGTTTAGGAAGGTACCGAAAGGCTTACCGCTCGGTTTAATGGCGGCGGGAAACGGCAGCGTTCCGAAATTTTTTTTTATCAGCAGCGGCTTGCGGAATATTAGGAAAATCATCGGCGGTGGTGTGGCGTGGCGGCGCACGGGTCTACCATTTAGCGTCCTTGTCAAACGATTTTGGGGCCGACCACCCTGAAGACTGCGCTCATTCCTTTCATTCATGGTTCATTCCATGGTTCATTCACGCTCGCAGGTTGTTGTGTTGTTGGCGGTAATTTTCAAAACAAAACAAGGCCAAGACCAAAGCACTTATGGGCGTTTGTTTAGCAAATAATGGAACGTTCCACAAGAGATCAGGCAAACCACCCAAGACATGATGATGGTGAGACTGGAAATTGCAGTGCTTTAAATAATACTTTCAATGGTTGTGATGCCACAATTCTGGACATGCCAAGTGAAATTTTAGACTATATCTTTTGTTTCTTGACGATCAAAGAACGTGTTAGAACTGAACTGGTCTGCCTTCGTTTTAGAGAGTTGGGTAAAACTGTTTCTTGGAGTTGGCCAATTAAACTTGGCTGTAAGGTCTTGCAGTTGAACTACGTGAAAAAAGAGCATGCAGGTATCTTTCTGTCGTCCATATTGTCTCGATGCGGGAAGAGTCTGAGGGTAGTAGAAATGGATTTGGATTCACCCATGATGCGTGGCGAGCAGCTTTTGACAAGTAAAGTGTTTGAGGAACTGGGCAACAATTGCCCAAATCTTTTGGAAATTAAAATAAAGGGTTGGCCTCAGGACTGCTCAAGTTCCCATTTGACAGTTTTGAGCGCGGGTTGTAAAAAGCTGAAGAAAATATTTCTAGACTTGCGTGTAACGCTCAGTTTATACAAATTGCTGCCCTATAACTTTTTACAGCAGTTTCAGGACTTGGAGTACTTGCTCATCAACTGCTATGGTACTAATCGTTCGATAGCTGGAATAAATTTGGGTTGGGCCGAAATAAGCAGGAGTCTGAAATGCTTCTACATTGCTAGTGACTTTCTTGTCGATTCTGTTGCGGAACAGTTGGTTATGAGGTGCGATCGAATTGAAGAATTGTGCCTGACATGTTTACCCGATTGGCAAGCTGCCATTTCTATACCTATGCTGATGAGGGTATTGGGATTTTACAAAAATACCCTAAGAGTATTGTATTTACAAGATTGTTCCATGAAACCAGAGGAATGGAATGAAATACTGTGCATGTTAGAGCATTTGGAGTTGCTTTCTTTGCCCCATGCTGCTGGAGTAAACGATAATTTCCTTAAAATATTGGTTAAAAAATGTACAAAACTTCAATCATTAAACATTGATCGAGCCAATATAACTGATGCTGGCGTTGCTCTTCTTGGAAATGCTCGAAATTTGAAGATGTTGAACTTGAGCAACACGTCGACTACAAGTGCATGGGTAAAAAATGTGGCTGCGTCGGGTCTGTTAGAAAGAGTTCATTTTGGTGCTAACCATGATGATGGTTTTCAAGCTAACTGCATTTCGCTATTAAACTTGTGTCCGAATCTTCGTGTTGTTGATGTGAGTGATAGCGTAATTGTCACAAACAAACTTGTTGAAGACTTTAGTTTTCTGCTGGAAAGTGGTGTTGTCAAAGGCCCAATCAAGTTACACGTTGCAAATACTCTGGTTACTCAGAACGTGAGTTGCTGCGATAAACTGAGACTGTATTTTACCAATGGCATTTTTGATGACCTGAATTCCAAATTTTGGTGGTACTGAGGTGTGAAAGTAAATAGCGAGTTAAAATTCGCACCATTTTTAATTTAGTAGGTGCAGGCTTGCAGTAACACGTCTGCAATATGAATTGTAAAGGAAATAATGAAAATGTTCTAATTAAAATGGACAAAAGAAAAGTTTTCCTTCGGGTGTAGAATGTATTTGGGCCAAAAAAAAATTTGTTTTACAGGAGTGCCCGCGCATCTCCAAAAATCATTCGCGTGGAATTTTTTTTATGACTTCGCTTCCATTCAAAACAAACAGGGTGCACGAGATCTACCAACAATAGACAGAAACATCTATCCGTTGTGCATGACTTGCGATACTGATAATAGTTTGGCGAAGCCAGTCAGAAAAAAGAACTTGATATGAACAGAAAGGGAAAATGTAGGCCTGGATAAAATTGTAGGTCAACCTAGCAATAAAAAAATACTCACCTGTACAAGCTAAATTTTGGCTTAAGAAATAAAAATAAAAGCCGCCCGCCCACCCACATGTTGCTTTTGTGTGATAAACTTCCGTAAAACAAGGTACAGTACTTTTTTTTACCCTTTATCTTAAACGCACATGGTATAATTTAATTATTTTTTTTAATATCGCCGCCTAAACTGCAAAACCAAGTAAGTGATATTTTGCAAATTTTATAGGAGCAGCAAAAAATGCTTTTTTTAATTGCGAGTTTGCACCAACAAAAACAGCCATGAATGGAAATGCAAAACCTTGTAATTGAAAAACGTGCTTTAACTCCTCTATTTTAAAATAATTAGTGTTGTTACGATGCTGCTTTTTTCTATGTCGATTTTCTTACATTGATGCATTTCGATGTTTGTTGAATAAATTAAATCTGAACCCTCCTAAATGGGGAGTGTCTTGGAGGGGAGGGGGAGAATATGCCCACTGTCATTTTTGGGGGTGGGGCTTGCATGACTCAGCCAGCCTGACGTTCGCTTCACGCCGGCAAACTATTATATCTACGATTAGCGTACTGTATTGGCTCGCAGATAAGCCGCACCCAAAAAAAAGCCCTTACCAAAAAAAAAAAAAAAAAATGCACACATATCAAATGTTTCTGCACAATTCGTGACCTGTAAAGATGTGAAAATGTTGTGACTAAACACATTACTGTACTCCTATTAAATTAGTAGTGAGCAGCAATTTTTTTTATCCATTTAGAGGCCACGTCTGTTTAAAAATGGTTCAAAATGGTTAAGCTTCAGAATGGTTCTGACTTGTGGTTTACACCATTGGAAAGCTGGTGGATAAAACCATTAAAATGGTGTATTTGAATGTCAAAATTGGTCAATAGGCCTATTTGGTGAAATTATCGTCATGTCCGCCATACAAGCCGCAGGAAAAAAAATCTGAAAAAAAATCGAATGTCAACTCAACATCGAACGAATATGCGATGCATTAATAACAACACTAAAAATTAAATGCTTTCGGGAAATAGAGTAATGTATGCTTTAAACAATTAAAAGTAATTCAAATTTAAAGGCTTTAAAATGAACTATATGGAGAATTATTTACAGAACAGTCGCCATGGAGGCAGCACTTGCATTTAAGAGGTTTTGCTTGTCAAATTATTAGGCAGTCATTTACAAGGTTTTAACACGTGACCAATTAGGAGTCTTCTGAGTGGTTTACTGATACAAGGTTGCAGATCACGGAGGACACATAGCGCCACCTTTTGAAAAACAAAAATCATGAACAAAAAATGCATATGTGGTTTTGCTGTTTAGGCGACAATGTGCTATACTGTTTATTGTGCTGCCATCTAGGAGGCAGCTACCAGAAATAATACAAGGGCCCAACGCCATACCTGAATGCTGCACTAATTTCCAAACTACAGTCAGAGTAGGACCTCCTTCCTTTCGCTCCTTATGGGAGCAATTCCACGATTTCACATAGGTGATGATGAGGTGTTTCCTCTACAGTCCTAAGTAATTTTTAGCTAACCATTAATTGTAAGCCAATGAGCTTACAGTATTTAATTAATCTTAATTGTCTCCTGGTCCTGGGTGCAGTAGACCCTAGACTTACAGCACCGCAGACGCCGAAATAACGAAAGGTTAGGCTAAATTATAACATTTGGAAATTTTCACTAACTAACTCGGGTAGCAGAAATCTTTGGAATGCAATGCAGGGATGTACTCCTTGGTTCACTCAACGTGGGTTGAAATTGAAAAATCGTTTCAGTAGCTGGTTTGGCGTAATTTATGAGTACTTGGCTGGCCACAGAGAAGGAATGGAATGGTTTATACTATAAGAGGTAACTGCCCTTAGTGCGAAAGTTGCACTTAAAGCTGAAGTATTTCTGCCAATTTTGCTGTATTTTTGGCTAAAAAGCTTCCGAAGTTTTATTATAATTGCCGGGGTTAGTGTGCAAGACAAATTCGAGCAGAAATTAATGCTTTTGTTTTGGTAGAATTGTATAACTAGCCTTATTTTGTTGAAATGTTAAAAAATGTTTATGTGCAGACGTAACAACTGCTCTCATTACTGTCATGTGACAAGCTAGAAGGTTGAACTTGTAATTAAAAAATCCAAAATACACTTTACCACCACAGCAGAACACTTAAGTCAAACTTTAGAGTTCACTGTAAATTTTCGAAGAGTCCTATTGCTTTCTTCAGACCAAAATGTACACCGAAAAAGGAAAAAGCACTACATTTTATCACAATCTTCTATTAGCAAACATTTGAAACTTGGCGCTAGTCTACTGTGCCACTGATCTGGATTCGATCCAGATGACCATTCGATCTGGATGACCCACTTTTTATCCAAAGCGATGCCCATTTCTGGCCTAACCAGATTGTTGATGTTGCAAAAGCTTGAGTTAGCTATGCTCATCAGCAGTTTATTCATTAAGGTCAAAGCGCTTGATGGCAATTGACTTAACGCATGGAGATGGTTGTCTCCAAGTTGGACACCAAAAATGGCGTCACCGAACACGCAACAAAGTCATCACATCCCATGGCGTGGGAGAGAACAACAATTTTACTTAATATCAATGTCTTGAAGGACAACTATCTCCGAGCGTTGGCGTCTATTGCCATCAAGTGCTTTGAGCTTAATTACAAACCACTGATGAACATAGCTAGCCCAAGCTTTTGCAACATCAACCATCTGGTTAGGCCAGAACTGGGCATCGCTTTGAATAAAAAGTGGGGCATCCAGATCGAACGCACGACGAAGATTAGTAGTACATCGCCGAGTTTCGAATGTTGGCTAGCAAACGATTGTGATAAAATGTAGTGCTTTCTAGTCGTCGGCACGAAAATTTCTACTACCTGTAAATTTAATGCATTCAGTTCCTGGATTGCACACAGTTCAGTTCTCTTGAGGTATTTTCATGCTCTAGATACGGCCAGTACGCAACCCCACTGCGCATGAATTGTGCGCAGCCCTCCTATAAAAGCAAATGGCCCAGGTGTGGTGGCCATCTCTTTTTCTCAAGCTCCTGTTGAAGGCGGTCGGTCCTTACATCTCCTGCAAACCTTCGCCTCAAGATCTCTCGTCGGAAAGGAGAGGGTCCTCGTTGAAGAAGCTGCAGCACGGCGATGTCGCACCGCCTACGAGAGGCACTGACAACCGCCCATTGAATCTTTCGTCTTCAGCATCTCGCAAACTTAGACCTGCACTGATGAACTCCCCTCGTCTGATATTAATTGTCTACTGGATCAAGCTGTCGTGTAATTCTCTCAGAAGACTAACCCTCCTCCACCATCTTTCATCTTTCACTGAACACTTCCAAGAAGGCGTCTCATCATCTTTCGATCTTTCGTCCACATCTCTGGTCGAAAGATATCTTCATGGATCGACTGAATTTGACGGCAATCAGCGTGCTGCATCCGAACTCGCGTTTCATCAAGCCGGCCGTCATTCACCAGCTATTGCTGCCGAAGCGTTCAGACCTTGCCCGTCACCACCTGCAACCTTGCCACGGATCATCGCTGCCTTTCGACCACAACGACCTCCTGGTTCTCAGACAGCATGCACACGTCAAGAAAAAGCCTCACCCTGAAGATCATCATGTCACCGCCTGTCAAATTAAGCACCTGGCCTGTGCCCGACACTCCGAACAGCTCTGTAGAAGTATGCCACTAAAGTCCCGTGTCCTGCCGATCTTTCGCAAAAGTCTCTCGTCCTGCATACCTATCATCAAATGTCTCTCGCCCAGTGCAGCTCACGCCGATGCGTTGCGCCCTCGCATCTCTCATCGAAAGTCTCTCGCTTTGAAGCTCTTTCATCGACAGTCTCTCTCTCAGAAAATCTTTCTTCGAAAGTCTCTCGCCCAGAAGAGCTCACGCCGATGCGTTGCGCCCTTACATCTCTCGTCGAATGTCTCTCGCTCTGAAGATCTTTCGTTGAAAGTCCCTCGCCCAGAAGAACTCAGGCCGAGGCATTGCGCCCTTGCATCTCTCGTCGAAAGTCTCTCGTCCCAAAGACCTTTCATCGAAAGTCTTCACCCGCTATAAACTAAATTCGATCCACTGGTCTTCACGAGCGGCTCTTCTGCTGTTCCCCCATCTCTGCCGCTGCACCTCACCCATCATCGCCTGCAACATCCCTATTGACGCCATCAACTTTGACTGATGCTCGAGCCAGTCAATGCCAGCCCGACACGTTGAATTGCTGTTATCGTCCGCCGGCAGTTGTCTCTTGGAGCGTCTCATCATGTCATCAGACAACTGTTTATCACCGCCGCTCCCCGGATTCCTTTCCCTCCAGGAAGAAGATCTTCACCTGAAGAAAATCTTCCGCCTTTGAGAAGATCTTTCACCAGCAGAACATTGTTCGCCTGAGAGAAGATCATTCACCAATGAACTCTCGCCTGCAGGAAAACTTTCGTCTGTGAGAAGATTTCTCATTCACAAGGATATCTTACGACTAAGACGATCTTTCACCTGAATGAAACCCCTCGTCAGAACGAAGATCTTCACCTGAAAGAAAATCTTTCTCTTTAACATGAACTTGTCACTCGAAAGAAAGCTATGCAGTTTCTCTTCTCAGCTTGCTTCAGCCACACTCTTCCATGCAGCAACCACGCAAGCTCCCATCGGGAACGATTTTTCCAGAACAATGATTTTCACGCTTCAAGACATAACCCAGGAGACAGCCTGCTTATAGGAGGGCTGTGCATGACACATGCGCAGTGGGGTTGCGCACTGGCCGTATCTAGAGAGCGAAAAAACCTCAAGATAGATAAAGGAGCATTCAGGAACTGAGTGCAATTAAATTTAAAGGTAGTATAAATTTTCGGTTTTGATAGAAACCAATTTTGATCCGGGAGATATTGGGTTTTTTTTATTTTTAGTGTATATTTTGGTCTGAAGAAGGCGATAGGACTTAACAACAGTGAACTCTGAAGTTTGACTGAAGTTTTCTGCTGTGGCGGTAAAGGGTATTTTGGATTTTATAATGTCTTTCAATTACCACTGTATCCGAAGGTTACCCATTTTTTCGAAGCTGAACTTGTAAAATTACAAGCCAAGTAGTTTAAATTAAAGGTACAAATATGATTCCTGTCAATTCCATATCAAGTATGGTCCCAAAGGTCTATTTACCTACCATTAGTCAGTCCCTTGCTAAAAATCCAATTTAAAATGTGGCGTCCAGATTTTCTGTTGAATATTGGGAAGTATATTATGCGCATCCTGCCATTATTACAACTTGGTGCACTTCAACGTGGGCTTTACTTTCATACATTAACTGTGAGATATTGTTTCTGGCTTGCACGACACAAATTTGTGCGTTCATGCAGTCACATGCCCCTCCTACATCTGCTAGGCTAGACCAAGGTCCATCGGAACGATTGTACAAGAAAAGGTTGGTTACCGCCGAGCTTATTAAGTGATTTTCCCGCCAAATACCTTCGTGTGACTTTGCTGGAACTCTTTAACGGTTTGAGGCGCACATGCGTAAGCTGTTGCAAACTCATTTATTTACGTTATGCTAAACAGTATTTTGTTTTCTGGGGTCCTCCTAGTAGTGGTGGTAACGGTTACCTGTATAAAATACAGTTAATAGGATTTGAAGTTTTGAGTTCGGTTAATCGAAACTAAAAAAAAAAAAACCCCACTGAGTAAGTGCTGATTTATTACTAATTTATCCGGTTATGTTGCGTACACTGTACAGTATTACCGAAGCTGATGGTGCTACCGTATCCCTCCCCTGCACGCCCCGGCATGGACTCGCCTGGCCAATCTGCCCAACCCACGGAACGGATGCTGCCTGGCAAAGCTATACCCTACTACTGCGAGTTGGCCTACACAAACAAACTCGCAGTAATGAAACTGACAACTGAAAAAGAATCCCAGCTTTTTTTTTAATCGTCAAATCTTACTGATGACACAAATGTGCAGTATTAGTGGGACGAAACTGTTGCATACTTTCTGAAGGTGACAAAGTTAGTTTGAAAATACGTTTGTGTGCCTCCTACATCGGTTCCTACAATGTTTTGTGTGCCAGTCAAGTCAAATAGTAACCACTCAAAGAAGTGCATTATTGCCAGAAAACATTAATGTGTTGATTTTCGTACACAAAACAAGCGAAAAGACAAATTGTAAATGGTTTTATTACTACATAGCCAGCAAAACTTTGCCTTTATAGTCTCTTCATCCCCCAAAATCCTCTCCTCCTATTCCACCCAAACTTGCCTCCACTTGTCCCATCATTCTTTGCCCTCTCCCACCATATAACAACCATCAACACCCACCACCAGTCTGGTCCCCCCCACCCCACCCCATCCTCTGCATCTGTCTCCACCTACTCGCCCACCCTGCTTGTACAAGCAAGGTACAAGCGAATGCCGATTCACTTGCTAACAAACTCGATGAACTTGAATCTCTGCTCCGTACTCACCAACCTGCAGTAACCGTTATCACTGAAGCAAAATTCAAAACTGTGAACAACTTCCGTGAAATCGAGGCCATCATACTCGGAAACTGTCTTAAAGTGTTCATCGCTCTGCAATGTCAAACTAGAGGGATCATTAGCTTCATTCACAACAGCTTGGACGTCAACCTTGTAGTGGCCCCAAAGACATTTGAAGAACACCTCTTACTCAAACTGGCTTGCAGCTCTCAAGCATCCAAGACTAGAATATCGGCGAGAGATGAGGCCTCATTCTAACTTTCAAGATAATTGAACTGACTGGTCCACACTCTCTTCTAAACAGGTGACCTGCAACCATGGGGCCAAACTCCTTAAACACAGATGCAACACCACCCTACGTCAGTGCACTTTTTCCTATCTTGTGGTGAACATTTCGAATAAGCTACCACAACACTTTATCAGTGCAACCTCTGTTCTGCAATTCAAGCAGCACCTTGACACAGTGCTCACTAATTTTGTCAGCCCCTATTGTTACAAGAACTGGTAACTTTGTGGCTCACTCAGTGCCAAAAGCATTTTGTGCTTCCTGCCGAGAATCCTTCTGTATCAATTTCTATTTCCTTCCACCCAAGGAGCCACCTTATAGCCTCCTCCCCCACTAACTCTATTCCTCTCTTCCCCTCAGGTCTTTCAAACCCCAGCATTCGATCAACACATGCTCCAACATCTCTTTCATATCTCTACAGACCCCACAGACCATATTCCCATAATCCCTATCAGCCCTCCACCCTAAATCCCTGGTATTAAATGAGTTCCACTCCTCCAATCCCCAGATTCCGTTCTCCCACCCTATTATCATTTTCTCCTCGTGATACATCTCTATCATCAACTTACTTCCCATGCCCCGAGCCCACCTCTCCACTTCCACTTCTTTAATCCCCTTCCTTCACCCCTTTCTACCCCCAATTCCCCTCTCACTTCCTCGTTGCCTCAACCCACTTTATACTACACCACTTAGTCACATATTCATACAAAGTTCGTGCAATCGAACCCTCCTCAAGCTCCACCCTTCCTATCAAATCAAATCTTCACCACCTACATTGAGTCCAAACAAGACCAGCCCTTTTCCCTGTCACCACCTTCCAGCCATGAACCGTTTGTTTCCCAATGCCCGTCTTCCCTTTAAAGCACTCCATCTGCCTCCAACACTCCCTACCATACACCAACACCCCCCCCCCCCCCGGCCATCATCCCTACGCGGCCTGCCCCTTCCAGAGCACTCGAGTAATTTCATACCTATTATAGCCCAAAGAGCAACTGTCTTAACCATACCCATAACCCTTCTTGCTTTACACCTCACCTCTTCCTTCTCCATCATCCCTAAATAATTTAGCTACACACACACCCTCGCCACCAGACATTTGTACTCCTTCATCTTCCTCGCAAGAATCTTCCCCATCATCAAAGCCTCCCACACACCACCCCACAGATCTTCCCTTTTCCGAAAACCATGTACTCCAATTGCTCACAGCTAAATTTAATTCTCCTCTCACACCTTCAACAGCAGCTCAAGCCCCTCCAGCTCCCCTACAAGATTCCTGGAGTGTAGCCTCCTTCCCCCAGCAGAAACTCCTCCTGATCCAATCACATTCTCCTACTAACTACAAAAAAAAATTCAATGGGGAAAGTAGGCACCCCTCCCCTAACCCTCTCTTACTAACAACCCAATCCTACTGCCCATCTCACATATATCCTCCAAAGGAGACTAACAAAACCCTCCTCCACAGCCAAAATCCGAAACTCCCTCCACAGCAACCCCATCTAATCCCATCATATGCCCTAGCAACATACAAAATTGCCACCCACAGACTTCTCCCTTCCTTCCTCACAACCTCAATTGCCTGCATCACCACAAAAACATTGTCCTCAAGGGTCCTCCCCTTTGTAAAACCATTCTGAACACCCAGCTCCCCCACCTCTCAAGGTCCATATGCAACCTACTGATGAGATACGCATGAACACCGTATGTACTACTTGCTGTCATAATAGCCACCGGCCTATAGATCTCAAGCCTCCCTCTATTCATACCCTTCTCTTTATAAACAAAGTGAATCCTCACCTACTTCCAGCTCTCTGGAACCAATCTGGCTTGCAGTATCGCATTCATTTTCCGAATCAACCTCCTCCTACCCTTAGCTACCAATCCCTTCACGAGCTCACCCATCAAATCATCATCCCCAGCAGCTTTCCCCTCCCTTACAACAGCCAAATCTTCCTCAAATTATCCACCATAACACCATCGAGCACACCTCCTGCCACCGCTCCTCTCCTCCACCCTCACCTCCTTCTCCACAAGCTCACAAAGGTCCCTCAAAGTTTCAGTCAGCATATTCCAAACAATCCCCCACATTTTCACCCCACCCCATCTCCTACCCAAACATTTTCCTTGACAAACTTCCAGAACTTCTTCCCTGTTTACCTCCTTCTCTCCCTTCGCCACTTCCCTGGCCAGTAAAGCTCCCGATATTCCACGCTACCACTTCCTCGCCTTGTTCTTACGAACCAAACATTCCTTTCAACACCTCTCACTTTTCCCATCAATGACTTTCCCAACTCTCCTCCTCCACGCCCTGCAGGCTTTATTCTGTCTCCGGATAACCCCTTCACCTTTGCATCCCAGCATCCCTTTCCCCTATCCACCCCCCGTCCTCCCTTCCCATAGATACTTATCCGTGATGTTAAGCATCCCAGCCTCCCAAAACTCGTAATTGTCTTCCCACACATCCACCTCCTCTTCACCCTCAGTGCCAATACTATCTAACAACTTCTGATCCCTGACCGCCATTCTCCGCCTAGACTTCCCCTCTCCTGATGCAAAGAAACTCCCACCTCTCCCCTTCAAACTCCAAACAGCCCACACCAAGCAATGGTCCGAGTCCACTCCCCACCACCCCTCTACATCCACCCCATATCCCGCTAATTCCTCCCCTCTTCATCCACCCCATATCCCACTACCCCCTCCCCTTTCTTATCCCACACCACGAAGTCCACCGCAGAAACCCTCTGCTCCAAATACACTCCATCCAATCTGTACTCCACCTCCGGACCCCACACCCTCCTCTGCAGAAGCGAAGTAAATTTCCTCACGTCCTCCACCGCGTCGTCCCCTATCCCGCTTCTCTCCAGATTCATGCATACCAGCACCCTAGCCCCCTTTCTTATCCTCCAAACCTCCCTCATGCAAGGTTCCAGCCCCCTCTCAAACAACTCAGAACCCTACACACACACAGCTTGGCAGAGCCTCCCTCCTGTACCAAACTTCAAAGCCACCCATCACCCCCCGAAACATTAACCCATCCCCAACCCCCCCCCCCCCGGTGGAGAGAGGGGGACCTAATAAATCCCTCTTTCCTCCCACCCTCGCAAGTCTATGAACATTACTGTCCCCAATCATCATGCCTTCCTGCCCCCGCCATCCCACCCTCTCCCTCTCGATCTCCCACCTCCAACACACACTCCCTCCTGCCTCCCCCCACCCAACGCCATCCTCCGGTTCACGCCCAAAGATCCCACTACAATGAATAGTGGCAGGAAAAATGAAGCCCTCGCCCCCAGGAGGCAGCTGGCTTCATCCTGATAGTGGTGAGCATCGTTACACCACTATTTCCTATGATTTCCGACGAGTGTTTCGAAAGTCTGCCAACTGATGGCGCCACTTACGGTAACTATATGTGGCGCCTTTTTTGCGTAGTATTGTGGAAGACAGCTGTTTCGGCCGAAAAGACTAAGGGCGCGTTTCTGCAGTGACTCGCCTTTGCCTTCTTGTAGCTGTAAGCTAGAAATTATCTGAAATTCCATCATGGCGGTGGTTTTAGCTCTGCCAGCTCGCAACGAAACGAGTTAATAATTGAGTTTAGACGCGATTGGGGAAAATTCTTCAGGAGGAGTTATTTATCTTACTGTCACGAATTATAAGACTGCAAGCCTTTGCGCAAACGATGTCGGATTTAGCTAATCCAGGAAGCGTTGTTACCATGGCAACGGTACCTTTGCCATCGCGATTAGATTTCTGCTGCGAGTAAGCAAAGGAGAGTCGTTGCGTAAATGTGTCCTAAACGCCAACAGTAATTTTAGGACTCGCATCTCTCTTTATGGGAATGCTTATAAACAGTGACTTTACTACCAAAGCTGCCTATTATCCAAGGTCCCTGATTATAAGTAGAATTATTGAATATCAGCATCATAAACATCAGTGGTTCACTGACGTCATATCTGGTTTCGATGGGCGGCATTTGAGCTCCTGACTACTTGTGCGCCCTCCATCGGCAGTCCTCCCCCTATCATGGCTGACCAGCTGACAGCGATTGAGCCTAAATAGCGAAGAAATTGAGGAATTAGATGCGTTTCTTGCTTCTGATCAACGGTCAGCTAATGACGTAGAAGTGAGTTGAATTGCCTGAAATCTAACTGTAAGGTTTTGAACTTTAAATTACGGGCTGTTATAGAAAAATAACAAAGGACGGTTGTGTTTTGAATTGAAGTGTTGTGTTAGTGTGAGGGGGTGGATACCGATGCGTTGAACTTGAGGAAGGAAATCTGTCATTAATTTTACGTGCCCTTTTCGTTTTTTAAATTTTGATTTCTTCCCAATTCTAAAGTTTATGAATTAAATGAGCCATTAGGTAGTCATCGTTGTAAATAAACGACGTACGACTTTACTCGGTAGGTGTATTTGTGTACGTTCCGTGTCATAGCCTACTCACGTGTGGCCAGTTGAATGTTCTTAACGAGCTGAGTGTTGGTATTCAGTAAATCTAAACATGGATACAACACGAAATTACTAATAAAATCTTGGTAATGGCAACACGTTCGGCACAGCCAATGTCCGCGTTGTCCGTAGAGCAACTTTTAGGAGCGCTAAGTTTATTTACTGTTTGTGTGTTATTTGTCATGTGGCTTGACATATTGGGGCCTCCAAGATATTTATGAAGCCTATACGGTACAGGGTGTACTGTGTACTAAACGCTACCATGATTTTTGAAATTAATTAACGTAGGCCCTTGTGGTTTATACAGGTGTATAGAACAAAAATGAATTTTTTTTTATGGCGTATGCGCCAATGTGAGGCCTTAAATGTCTTGCGCAGGCACATTATCATAATGCTTACAGGAAAATAGCATCCCACATACACAAGAGGTGCAGTGTGTGTGGCTTGGCTAACCTAACCAAAAGCGGAACATGAGCAGAAGACGGACTCTCGTCCGATTATTTTTCTTTTAATGAACTAAGAATTACCTACTGTTAACATTTTCCTGATCCATTTTTGGGCCAAAGGCACCGTTTGGCCTTGGTGAAGGGCAAACGTTGGCACTCCGCGAGGAGTGCCGCGACGTCATCAACATGGCCGACAGGCAGGCTGGAAGCAGACGGCGCCATGCATGAACCTGGGTGAAATTCCAGCAAGCAATTAGGTTAACACGGGCCAGAAGTGCTGAAGTCCGACGATTAACATGACCAAAAATGGACTAACTAACCTGAAATAATAAAATAAGGTCCGGGGGGGGGGGGCGGTAAAGAATCGTTAAGTAAAAGCTTCTTTTTTCCCAAGCAATCAGCAAATTAAGGTAAATGGATATCACTGTTCACGAAAATGATGGTCATTTTTTTTCCGAATTACGTGCCTCGCATGCGCTCGCTGCGGCTAGACTCATAACAAAAACCACAACCCAAAACTCGTACACCTAAACTGAAGAAACGTCAAAAACCAAGCGTGGTCACGAAAAGCCCTAGGCTAGGCTTTCGTTTTTTTTTTCATTTTGTCATTCGACAGCACTGCCAAAACCTGCCTCCCGGTTTCATTTTACTCTCATGTCGAACAAATCTTCTCAGTTTTAACTGCACCTTTAACTTAGAGGTTTCTACTGCCTTTTCCGCATATTTTCCCAATTCACGGAGATCGGAAAACCACAAACGCCTGCCATTATCCAGTGACAGAAACGTTCATGAATATCATCACGTGATTAATATGGTAATTTCGTAACGTACAACGTCTGAATTGAGCAAAAGTTTGTTTCTATTTAACAAGGAATCACACAAAAATGAGAATGCCATGTTTTCTAAAGTTATTCATGGTTTTGTTACTTGTAGACTAAAATAAAACGTGTCTTATTGCGTCGTCAAACCTACGAAAGTGATTAACACATGGTTTTGATGATGCAAGTACAACGGTTTAGCCCGCTCGACCACGAGGAAAGATTAATGTGTAAGGTTTAAAGGTACCGTAATATATAAGTTTGAGATGTTTGGCCGCATTCTTTGCGGCGACTCACCGTGCTGTGACACAAACGAACGTGGCGCGGTGAGTCACCACAAAGAGTGCAGTTTTGATTATAATTTCTGAGGCCCAAACGAAGCCTTTGCGCCAAAAATTTTGTAGGAAAAAAGTGTTCAGCTGATCATTTTGGGTAATTCTAGCCCAACGAGAGGTTGATCGGGGAGAAGTCCGTTTTCTGCCCAAAAGCCACCGTTTCTGTTTAGTGGAAATTGATGATGATGTATGGAAGGCTGGCTCCCGATGAAAGGTTAATCAATGCATTGATGGCTAAATTCCTCAAAACAAGATTGGTACACAAAAGAGAGAGCCCTATCTATCCGCATGAAAACGTTTTATTCAGGGCGTCACGAACGGGTGTTTTCCTTTGTGTGGGCTACAGATCTCCTGGAATTTAGCCATCCATGTCTTGATTGATTTCACATCTGGAGCAGACCTTCCATATATTGTCATAAACTTCCATTGAACAATTAGAAGGGATTTCAATTAGCTTGGCCAGATGGCACAATCCACCTTTTCTGGGTGTGACTGCATTTTCCTTTCAGCCTGCATGGGACATGAGCGCTACAGTGCTCGCATGAATGCATATAAAAAAACTTTTTTTGTTTTTCTACACGCCCGTGTGATGCAAACCGCATTGGCCTACATAAATTAATATGGAAATTAGTAAATTACTAATTTTTATGATCTGGGTATTCTTTTGTAGCTCCTGTATATGAGGCCTACTGAGACCTCTTCACATCACGTTATACGCAATAATAGGCGAGGATTGACGGGTGGAAGGCGTGATGGTGTGCAATTATGACCCATATTATCGAGCCGAATGTTAGGGTTACTCCCATACCACTTGTGATTTCAGGACTGTGAATCGCCAATGGCACAAGTTTACGTTATTAACAAGCTTAAATCGTACCAATGTGGGTGTCTAACATTCAGTAGAGTGGACTCCCATACAAACAGAAGTTTCTACTTTTTAACTTGCTGAAAGCCAGTCCGGTTTTGAGCTAAAATTTGCCACCAGCAAGATGCCTACGCTCTCATCCACAGAGTATTCTCTGCTGATGACTGTGATGAGCCCAAACAAGGGCGACACAGTCTGTCTAGAGTTCTCTATGGGTGAGAGCAGCTTCATTTTAAGTTTACATTATAGAAACATCCAATTATTGCCTAAAACCAGTAGGGCTCGATGGATAGCTGTGGTATTATTACAGTACGTTCTCTTTTTCCTGGTCGTGACCCCACGTAGAGGTGGCACGATAGACATTCTTTATCTCGATAAAACTTTTAAAATCATCGCGGTAATCGATAATACCTCGATAAAACAATTTTTGAGGCTGGAATAACCATTTTAATCTTGTTAATTAAAAAAAAACCCTTGGTAGAAACCTACAGCGCAACCTTCACGAATATAAATTGTCCGGTACTCGCCATTTTCCCAGTAGACATGTAAATGCACTTGCCATTCTCCATTACTTCCTCAACATACAGAAACAATTTAGTAGTTGTGTTGCTACTTAATGCTTACATATTGTTTGCATTAAACTAACTCTCCAATCAGTTAAAGTGTCTGGGAATAATATTGCACACTTAGTTGGAGAACCCGTACAATGCCGCCCGCAGTGCCGTAAACTGCTCGTTTGTTGCTATTATGGTTTCTGAGATATGACAGTTGGGGCTAGCACGATAATTCAATAAATCAGAAAAAGTGCGATACGGTAATCGACCAAAAAATGTTAATGCGATAATATTGAATTATGGATTATCGTGCCACCCCTAACCCCATGCAGCCAAATGTGGAACGATGGGTCGTTTGCTAACTATTTTCTGGGATAACCACATTGAAACTAAGCTATGTAGGTGTAAACAAATATCTCTTATGATTAGGGCTGGTACTTTGTAACGTGCTTACATGTACTGCAATGCACACGCACGCAGTTAGCCCCTCGTGCGGTGCACCTTGCCGTTAACATGGATGCTACGCGCCGCTAGCTACCATGCACACATGCGAGCCAGTCCTATTGTTCTACCAGTCAAGACGGATCGCGACGTAATGCCTCAGGCAAGAGCCTATTGTTCTGCCCCGGCCCGCTT
>JAHWFP010227490.1:0-19018 GCA_023313725.1 Lithobius niger
AAAGTGCTTTACGACCCTATGGGACAAATCGTGGACCATGAAACTGGATTAGCTATTCCCCGTTCGAACGTAGTTCAGCTGATACACGGGCGAATTTCTGATAATAAATCATTCAGAGAGAAGATGATGCACGCTACGGGCTGGTCGGTCGTTTCCAGTTTAATTCCCCGGAAGAGTTACTTACGCAGATCCTCCGGTATAATACTACCTACACCCCCTCCCCTCGTCAGTTCATTACGTTCTTCAACGGACGATGAGCAAACGGCCCGAGACGTCGTCGGCGGGCGCAGCAGCAAAAGTAAAAAAAGGCAATCGTCATGGTCGAGCGAGTTTTTTTAATGACATACTAAACACCCATTATTACGATCCTAAGAGTTCCGGTAGCCTGGGGGGTGCGAGACGTCTTCATAACGAAGAATCACGCTCGCTTTTGTTAAACGATGGCTACAATCTCAGGACACGTATACATTATTTAAGCCAGTGACCAGGTCATTTGAACGAAACCGGATCAGAGTGAAGAACGAGAGAGACACAATTTCGGCCGATTTAGCGCGACGTGTCCAACCTCGCGGCGCATAATGACAACTATAATTTTTTATTGGTCGTAATTAATGCCTTCTCGAAGTACTTGTGGGTTCGTCCAATTAAAAGAAAAGATGCAATTTCAATTTCAACAGCATTACGTGATATTTTGCTCGATCCACATGCCTCGAACGTGGAGTTTTTTACCAGTGATTCCGGGAGTGAGTTCCAAAACAGAGCTGTAGGACAGCTGTTACGTCAGCACAACATCAAACAGTATACTACACGCAACGAAGAAATTAAATCGAGTATCAGCGAAAGAGTGATACTCACGCTCCGCGGTCGAATTTCACGTTATTTACATAAAAACAATACGATGAGATTTATCGACGTACTTCAAGACATTGTTGAATCCTACAACAATAGTTATCATCGCAGCATTAAAATGAAGCCCACTCAGGTTAACGAATCTAATACCGGTGAAGTTTTCGTTAATCTTTACGGAGGTGGAGGGTTCCGAACCGGCGATACGGTGAGACTGGCTTTGAAAACGCACATTTTCACACGTGGGTACCATCCAAGATGGACTCAAGAAGTTGCCTACGTCAGTGGTAAAAATCTCAAACATCCCATTACGACCTATACCGTTAAAGACTGGCACGGCGAACCGATTATCGGTACTTTTTACAAGCAAGAATTACAAAAAGTAGCCGAGCCTACATCTTATAAAATTGAAACTGTGCTGAGAACACGCAGGAAACGAGGAGGCGGGACCGAGTATTTGATTAAATGGGAGGGTTATCCAAAGTCCTTTAACATAATACGCTTCAAAAATACATCACTCGGTTGTCAGCACCTTTAAATCTGTCCCGTGACTACGAAGTGGCTTTGTGCGAAATTTCGTTTCCAAATAACATAAATCAAGATTCTGCAATTATTTTAAAAAGTGCTTACGAGGAAGCACGGCTCTTGGAGTACAGCTTTACAGAGAGGAAGGAAAGATTGTTGGAGGGAGGTCATTTGAGTCCTATCGAAAGCACCGCAATTTTACCTTCAACTAAGGGCACGAAACGATACTCTAGTTACAAGGAATTAATGAACCGTATCAATCTCGACATTCAAGACTTAAAAAAACAATTGCCCGACGGCGATCATATGAAGACTTCCGAGGACCCGCGCATCTTGTACGACGAAAGTACACACACGTTTAATATTCGTAATTATGAAGGCGAAGAAACGTACGTCAGGCTTTATTTGGGTCCTAAATTAGCTTCTCGTTTTGGCTTCCCAAAATTTGAAATGCTTCCAGATGTTGTGGAGCACTCCATTGAAACTTTGGTGCCAGTCATGGAAACGACTAATACTCCCGTGGACAGTATATATGTGTACACAGATCTAATCCAAGCTAATCACGTTGGTGACTACAAAGTTCCCTTATTGAGAATCGTACCGGTTCGTGGTCAAGCGGGGGAAGTATGCAACATTGAGTTTAATAGGTTGTACTATTTTCCTATTCAAAAAGAAAGTTTTCAATTTATTGAAATTTTGTTAACTGATGATTCTGGGAGACCTATAGAATTCGGTAATTATGGGAGGACGGTGGTTGTCTTGCATCTTCGTAAAAAAAAGCCTTTCGTAGACTATAAGTAAGCTCCGCTCCCCCGCTCCCCCGCACACATCGATCGTACATCATGAGAGGCACGTGTCCTTACACGCAGTACTACCTAGACCAGGCGGGTGGGGGTATACCCGTGTACTACGGTCGTCACGGAGCCCAAACCGGAAACGGATTGGGGTCAATTTTATCTAGCTTAGAAAGAATGGCTATGCCATTTTTAAAGGGGATAGGCAGCTTCCTCGGACGAACGGCTCTCTCTACTGGCGTCGGTATAGGATCCGACGTGCTGGGATGCAAGACGTGGAAAGATGCTTCGCGTGACAGGTTTACGGAAGCTGGACGTGACGTCATGAGCGAAGTTGGAAGAAGATTACAACAACGAGGGAGTGGTCGTAAGCGTAAAAGAAAAGCTTCAAAAACTAAACCTAAGTGTTGTAAAAAACGAAAAAAGAAAGGGTCGAAGCCTAAAACCATTTTAGATTAAGCCAACCTATATAACTACCTGTCTTTCCCCCTTCGGTGTCATTTTACGTCAGGAGGGTCAGTATGGCGTACCTTCACCCAAATTCGTGCGAATGTCTGCTGAATAATTTAGATTTGTTCAGCGTCAGTCCCGTTCAGTTATCGATTCAAAAAACTAAAATGGTAGAGTATAGACCCGTCGCTACGATAGGAGCTAATCAAGTAATCGATTTTTTGGTTCCGGGATCCGACGATTACATCGATATACCACAAACGTTAATTTACATGCGTGTTAAAGTTGTAAAATCGAGCGATGGTTCGGCCTATACGGCGGACGAAAGTAAACTGATGGGGCCCGTCGATTTGTTGTTGCACGGACTTTTTTCTCAAGTTGACATCAGTCTGAACGGTAAACTGGCTACTGGTACCAACGACCATTACTGATACAAAGCATTCATGAAGACTATTTTGAGTTATGGTAGTGAAGCAAAAAAGACGCAGTTGGAATCCTCACTTTTTGCACCCTATGCTACGCGACAGAACAGAAAGGCGAGTGGGGCTGAGCTAGATCTGATAGGACGAGTCAGTCACGATTTAGTGAACCAGTCCCGAATTCTGCTAAATAATACAGAACTGAAATTCAGATTCGTGCCTCAACGAGCAGAATTCTGCATGTATTTAAACGCCGCGGGTATAACCGCCGCCCTCTCACCCATCATTGTTCCGTTAGATGCGGCCCTCTATATTCGCAAGGTTACCCCTTCCCCCTCTATTCTACTAGCTCACGCCAGAACGCTCAGTTCAGTTTCCTCGGCAAAATATCCTTACAGAAAAACTGATTTTAAGAGTCACACTTTGTTACGAGGTACACGCAGCGCGACGATCGACAATATTTTCAACGGTGACGTTCCTAGTCGAGTTACTATAGGATTAGTTAAACACGCAGCCTTCAATGGGGTTTATTCAAATGACCCCTTTTTCTTCGAACATTTTGGTTTGACTTCGTTAGCTCTGTCGGTCGACGGGGTGATGCACAATTCGAAACCTCTAACTTGTGATTTTGACAATAATAAATACGTGCAAGCTTACATGTCGCTGTACGAAGGACTAGGAATACAGTACCACAATACTGGCGTGGACATATCTTACGCCGATTACAAGTCGACTGGTAAGACATTGTTTTGCTTCGATTTGACAGCCGACGGAAACTCGAACGATCCTACTCACGTGTCTTTAGTTAACAATGGCATTGTGCGTGTCGACTTGAAATTTTCTACTGACTTGGCTCAAAACGTCACGGTTGTGTTTTTGGGTGAAAAAGAAGCTTTGTTGGAAATTGACGAAAAACGAAACGTACTCTCTACAGAATGAATACGAAACAAATAGACGACATATTGCGTCCGTTGTGTAGTGATTTTCAAGGTGTGTTCCCTTCTAATCATATTCCGGAAGAGAACGGTTGGTCCGATATTAATCTCGACAAATGTGACAAGCCTGGCAGTCATTGGGTGGTTTTGGGTGACTGCGAGTACTTTGATAGTTTTGGATTGTTACCTCTTACAAGTACTTTGCTCGAACATTTAAAGAAAAGGTGTGATGGAAATAGGTGGTGGTACAATACTGTAAAGCTTCAAGATTTTAACACGAAAACTTGTGGTCATTTTTGTATTTATTATATCTTAAAACGTTGCGAAGGGGCTTCCCCTCTTCAAATTATTGATTTTTTAAGTGTTAAACCTGATGTAGAACGGTTTGTTTACGATTATGTTAATAAGCTCGTAGTGTAATTGTTTATTTTTATGTTAAATAAATTTGTGTAATTTTTATTTATTGTGTATTTTTCTTCTTCCTCAGGCATAGAGATGTTCACGTGTGGACAATGCGGACGGACGTACGGGACGAGGGCGCTCCTGGCACGGCACACGAGGGCCTTCCACGACCGAAATCACGTTTGTGACGTGTGTCATAGGTCCTTCGCAAACGACATCAACCTGCGACGGCACGCCAGAGCACACCTCGTCACGTGCCCCGTCTGCCGGCATACATTCCCGACGCACGATGCTTTCCTGCATCACAGCATCGAGGCTCACACCACCCGACCACCAGAGCCACCAGTGTTCAAGGAAGAGGCGTCGGCGTTTAAGTCGTACTTCAAAAGGTTTACGTATACGTTGTCCAGCGATACGCGTGACGTCCGTGACTATTTGGAGAACGTGAGACGTAACCTTTTGACTCTGTTCTCCTCTCTACTCGAACAGATGGGGCAATTTAAATTTCTACTCTGTATCAGCGTTGTTTTGGAGAAAATACGTTTCGATGGAGAAACTGAACGTATGCCCATCTATTTGTGCAGTGGTGCGCATCAACTGTTGTGTTCAGATTTCATTGATACTGAATTACTTGGTGCCATTGGTAAACTTCTTGATCAATTGGACACTTTTCAGAAACATGGTTCGGGTTGGGTGGTTTTTAGGATCGACGGTTGTGACGTTCATGTGGGAAGGTATGTACCTTTAAGCGGCGGGTGTGGAAATGTAGTACTTGACAAATTTTTGCGAGATAAGCATGCTGTAGTGAACGTTTTGTGTGATGACAATAAGTGCTTCGTGTACAGTGTCCTGGCTGGGTTGTATCCTGCGAATGATAACATCAATAGAGTGAGCCATTATCGTAAATATGACAAATGGTTGGATTTTAGCGGGCTTTCCTTTCCTACACCTATAAGTGAGATTGCAAAATTTGAATCACGGAATAACTTGTGCATTTTATTGTATGGGTACGAAGACAAAAATGTCTTTCCAATTTATTTGAGTAAACGAACCAATTGTCGGGAAGTTAAACTATTGTTGGTTAACGGTAATCATTACTGTTGGATTAAAAATTTCAATAGGTTGGTGCATACAAACGATAAGAAATATGTATGTCACTATTGTTTCTCGTACTTCCGTTCCGACGCTGCTTTGGTTGATCACCTTAGTTTATGCAGGACATTTGAACCTCAACAAATCAAAATGCCTACTGAGAAACCGTACATGAAGTTTACGAGGTACGACAAACAATTACCGGTGCCGTACGTGATGTATCTAGATTTTGAATCGATACTTACTAAACTCAGTACGTGTAAGCCGGATTCTTCATCCTCTTTTACTCACAAAACGAGTTTGCACCAACCTTGTGGTTATTCTTACGTTGTGGTTGCGCACGATGGCAGCGTTTACGCTCATAGGGTATTTCGAGGTGAAAATTGCATGGAAGACTTTTTTACTCATTTAGAAGTGGTTTATGACGAAATTGAAGAGATTAAATGCCGAATGCTTCCTTTGGTACCTGATTATGCTTGGTTGTTAGATTATGCTAACGCGACTCATTGTCATATTTGTGGTAATTTGTTCGCCGTTGGTGACATCAGGGTACGCGACCACTGTCATTTGAGCGGTAAGTATAGGGGAGCAGCTCACAATGCGTGTAATTTACAGTAAAGGTTTAAGAGCTTTTTACCCATATTCTGTCACAATTTGCGTTCATACGACGCGCACCTCGTAGTGAGAAGTTTGTCTTATTTTAAAAATAAGAACATTTCTGTCATTCCACAAAATACTGAAAGGTTCACCTCGATACAAGTTGGAAATTACAGGTTTTTAGACAGTTTTCAATTCTTGTCCGCTTCTTTGAGTACTTTGGTTGGAAACTTAACCGATTTTCCTATAATGAGGAAAATTTTTCCAGAAACTCACGCTTTGTTGACCAGGAAGGGTGTATATCCTTACACCTATTGTGACTCATTTTCGAAATTTAATGAGACTCAATTGCCGCCCAAAGAAGCTTTTTATTCAGATTTGACTAATACTCATATTAGCGACGACGAGTATTCGTACGCTGGTACAGTTTGGAGAGAAACAAATTGTAAGACTTTAGGTCAGTATCACGCCATGTACGTTTTGGCTGATTCGACACTTTTGGCCGATGTGTTCGAACAATTTAGAGCTCTTAGTCTGAAACAATACAATTTAGACCCTTGTCATTTTTTCACCCTACCTGGTCTGAGTTGGGAAGCTGCGCTTAGAATGACGGGTGAGAGGTTAGAATTGTTGCAAGACGTAACAATGTACAATTACTTCACTGCGGCCATACGAGGTGGTGTTAGCATAATATCTAAACGGTGCGCCCGTGCCAATAATCCTTTGGTGTCAAATTACGATCCTGATGTTGAACGAAGTTACCTCATGTACATTGATGCCAATAATTTGTACGGCTTTTGTTTGAGCATGTCATTACCATATTCGGGTTTTGTATGGTTAACGGAACGAGAGCTCGCTTCGCTCGATTTGAATTCTTTGCCTCCTTGTATAGTTAAAGTTGACATTCAGTATCCTGACAATTTACACGATTCACATAGTGACTATCCTTTGGCTCCCGAGCATGTGGTGATAACTGAAGATATGTTGTCCCCCTTTAACAGAGAACAGGCTGCTAAACAAGGCCCTTACGTTCAGGGTCGAAAATTAGTTCCTCATTTGAATGAACGTAAGGAGTACATTTGTTATTACAAGAATTTGATGTATTACGTTACGAAAGGGCTTAAAGTCACGAAAATTCATTCTGGCACTAAATTTACCGAGAAGGCTTGGTTGGCCCCTTACATCTCTTTTAACAGCATGAAACGAAAAGAGGCAAAGAGTGAATTTGAGAGATCTTTTTACAAGCTGGCAAATAATTCGATTTTTGGGAAAGCCATTCAAAATGTAAGGCGGTACATGAATGTGAAAGTGAGTACTAACGTGAAAAAGTCTCTCAAATTGATGAGCAAGCCTACGGTCGAGTATTTTGATATTTTGGACGATAACTTGATGCTTTTCAAAATGCGTAAACAGACTGTTACTTTGGACAAACCTGTTTTTCTTGGCTGTACTGTTTTGGAATTAAGTAAATTGGTAATGTATTCTTATCACTATGACTACATGTTAGACAAATACGGTAAGAATTGTAGATTGTTGGGAAGCGACACTGATAGTTTTTTTTACGAAATCAAAACTGACGATGTGTACGCTGACATGGCTCAATCTTTACATCTTTTTGATACTAGCTCCTATCCGACGAGCCATCCCTTGTATTGTACCAATAACAAGGCTAAACCTGGAGTTTTCAAGGATGAGTGCAATTCAACGCCTATAGAGTCATTTATTGGTTTGAAGAGTAAATTGTATCGTTACACTTGTAATAATAATGTCAAGAAAGTGGGTAAGGGGGTTCAGCGGTCTGTCTTGCAGGGTACTGTTACGTGAACATTACAATAGGTGTTTGCGTGATCACGAGTATTTCAGTTTTGAGCAGTCTAGTATCAGGTCCTATCTCCACGAAGTTTACAGCATTGTTCAAAATAAATTGGCTTTATCTGTAACCGATACGAAAAGGTTCGTTGATTGTACAGGCTTGGATTCTGTTGCGTATGGTCATTACACGTAACGAGACAAGCAATAAATATTTTTTATTTTTCTGGAACGTGACAATGATGACTACTTTAGTACGAAAACTTTTTTCGTCATGTTCTGAATTTAAAAATATTTGTTGTTTATGACATCCTTGATTGTTTTAATGCTTTTTGTATGTCTGTTGTTTTTTACTATAAACGGTGAAGGATTTTACATTTTTGATTGGTTTTTGGCTTTTCATGGTTATGGGTTTTGTATTTTGTTGGTTGTAGTTTTGGTTCATAGAAATATTAAAGGTTCTTGTTGTATATAAAGGCTTGCCTGTTGCGTCTTCCTTTCATTCAGTTGCTAGCGTTCGTTTGTTATGGATTTACACAATGATGAAGTAGTTGACGATGGGGACTTGACTAAGGTTGAACAGGCTATTTACTCCGCAGTACCAGAAAAATACAGGTTTTATATTTCGCATCAAATAACACGTATAAAATCACGTAAGGATGTACTGGGCTGGACTAAAAAACGAGAGCTTATTTTTAATGACAATGTTGTTACTGGGAGCGATATTGTTGAACTGATGGTACATTTCTGCCCGGGAAACAAAAGGAAACCTAAACCAATAGGATTTGATGAGTTACTGTTGGGGCTGTGTAAAATAGACCCTCCTTATTTTACTCATCGAACTATATGAACTGGTGTTGTTCAGGGCTCAATTCATTTGTTGTACCATTTTCGTCATGGACGGTTACCGGCTGTTACTCGATGCTGCGAGACCCCTGGTTTTTTAAGGCATTCTTATTGCTGTTTTTACTGTTTAATTCAGTAATGTTGACTTTAGACTTTCTTCATATTTCCCAACAGACAACTGAAAAACACCAATTTGTGTCGTCCATTTGTTCCATTGCAGATGTTGTGAAATGTAAAACTGAAAGTTTTATTGCATCTAATTTTCTTTTGTTTTCTTCATGCACTAGTACTAGTGTGTTTGCTTACATAGAACGAAATGGTACAATCATTCCTTTTTCCCATGATGAATTTGAAAACATGTACGTACATGTCAAGTCAATACTTGCATTGTAGTTTGTTCATATGACCTGAATAAAAAGTTTGGTGTGGCTTGAATGGTTTCTGAGTCTATTTCTTTTCCGATTTGTCTAATACCTACAAAGATCTCAGTGACTTCGAGTACTTTCTTAGGTTTTCAATATATGAGAGGGGTATAGAGGGGTAAATAGGGGTAAGAAGGGTAAATCATGTTGAGTGGGTAAAACACTTAATTGTGACGTCATTTCCGGGTGAAAAATGCAATTTTTTGACGTCATTTCCGGTTTGTGACGTCATAGATCCAATATGGCGGATCCAAGATGGTGGCATTTCCGGTGTGTTAGTACGTACACCTTCTTAGGCCGGAAATGACGTTAAAAAACCGGAAATTTACGTCAAAAACCGGAAGTGATGTCATAATCCAAGATGGCGGCGGTGGTCACGTGACCGGAAGTGATGGTACTACGTACTTTTATCTTACTACTGTTCGGCCCTTCAACATTACAACACACCAAAACAATCGCCAAGTTAATCGCACCGACTAACAGTTCGAAGGTTAAATGAAAATTTGAGATTGCTACCAAAAGTAGCAATGTTCTAGTTTTCATTTAACCTTCAAACTATTAGTTGGTGCGATTAAATTGGCGAATGTTTTGGTATGTTGATATCACTCCTTTGAAGGGCTCAACCATTCGGAACTTGGCGTTTCTTTTTACCAGCTTTGTTTTTTTATATGATCATTGTTTCAAGATGTATTCCGTATCACGAAGCCATTTTTTATGGCCGGAATTGTACATGTCTATTTGGGGCATGCAGTCAAAGTAAAACAGAAAGACAGTTGGCAAGTGAGTAAGCCATTTAACAAGGTGTTTGGGTTGGAAAGTGGTTGTAGTCCGGCAGTCAGCACAAAATGTTTTTGCGCAGAGATGTTCTACAATATGCCCCTACTCCAAAACATAAGGATGCCACCTTGACATCATTGGTGAATTCAAGATGGCGTCTAAAATGGGCGACAAAAAAATGTTTTTTTGCTTCTAGTGCCTAAACCGTTCATCCGATTGAAAATTAACTGGTTACCAATTATTATGTTTAGAATAAAATTTCCTTCAAAGGTTCTATTCATATTTTTGCTAAAATTAATCCTTCTTGTCGAAATTCGTTATTTAAGTTATTTTAAGACGTTAACATGTTACATAATAATTCCTCATTTTAAACAGTGCAGTGCCCATTCTAATTCGGATAAATGGACGTGGTTAGGCTTAGATGAAAGATGAAAATGTATATTTTCCAACAAGGGTAATTAAAGCAATTTATATTAATTAGGAGCTAAGCTACAGCAGTTTACACACGTTGTAGCACTGTGCTTTTCGCTCTATTTTATCACAAGTTTCATCTTTAAACTGCTGCATCACCCGTTCTAATTCGGATAAATGGACGTGATCGGCTTACCTGAAAGATAAAGATGTATATTTTTCAACAAGGGCAATTAAAACTATTTATATTAATTAGAAACTAAGCTAAGGAAGTTTAAAGAGGGAATTTGTGGTAAAATAGTGCAAAATGTACAGCATTTCGTTGTAGAAAAACTATCGCAGCTTAGCTCCTAATTAATATAAATCATTTTAATTCGCCTAAGACTAATCACGTCGATTTATCCAAATTAGAATGGGTGGTGTAGCAGTTTAAAGATGGAACTTATGGTAAAATAGGATGAAAAGCACAACGCTACAACGAGGGTAAACTACCGTAGCTTAGCTCCTACATAACATAAATCGTTTTAATTACTGTTGTTGGAAATTATACATCTTTATTTTTCATCTAAGCCTAATTACGTCCATTTATCCGACTTAGAACGGGTACTGCAGCTGTTTAAAGATGGAACTTGTGTTAAATTAGAGCAAAAAGCACAGTGCTACAACGTGTGTAAACTACCGCAGCTTAGTTGCTAATTAATATAAATTACCTTATTACCCTTGTAGAAAAATATACATCTTCATCTTTCATCTAAGCCTAATCACGTCCATTTTCCGAATTAGAACGGGTGGTGCAGCAGTTTAAAGATGGAACATGTGGTAAAATAGAGCAAAAAGCACAGTGCTACAATGTGTGTAATCCGCCGTAGCTTAGCTCCTAATTAATATAAATCGCTTTAATTATCCTTGTTGGAAAATATTACATCTTCATTTTTCATCTAAGCCTAATCGCGTCCATATATCCGAATTAGAACGGGTACTGCAGCTGTTCAAAGTAAGGAATTGTATATGTAACATTTGTTAACAACCTAAAATAACTTAACCCTATATGCGCGTTGATCCCGATGTCGGGCTGCTGATGACGTCTGGACAAGGTAGCTCGTGATTCGCTAGTACTGCTTCTTAATTTGAAATAAACAAATGAATTGGCCAATGGACTATCACCTAACAAATCAGTATTAGATAACATCAATAAGACGGACCAATCCCGTCGTATTATTTTCGCGCTGTACTCTCATTCTCAAGGGGCAGCAATTTGCGAGCCATTCAAGATGGCCGCCCGTTGTACGCATTATCGTCTAAGAGAATTGCGCCCAAGCGATGTGGATTATTACGTATGGGCTGACGATTCAAACAGTATAAAAGGATTAAGTGATAACAGCTGTAACAAAAAACCATTGTTGGACTGACTGAGCAAAAGTAACAAAAGTGGATTGTAATACGGAACTGTAGTGTTAGACCATGCAGTAGGAGGCTGTCCAAAACAGTGGCGGGCAAGCAGCAGAAGGGCGGGTGGAGAAGCGCACGCCCTCCCGTCTTACAACAATCGTACGTGGAAGTAGAAGTACATTCATGCTAAACTAGTGACTGATCGATTTGTTTGCAAGCTACAACAATGACAAGGTAAAGAGAAAATACTTTTATATTTATTATTTCGGCCATTGATGTGTCGCACCGCACTTTGTTTAAATGTTAGGATTATTTACAACAGCGTACAGCTTTCATCTTTCCCGTACGAGTATTGTTGGGAAGCCAACATCACTGATATTGCTGTCAAAAAATAAATGCGCGCAGCAGGGTAGAGAACGTGGTAAAAAATCAGCGTATATAGGGTTAAATAACGAATTTCGGCAAGAAGGATTAATTTTTACCAAAATATATGAATACAATTTTTTTGAAGGAAATTATATTCTAAACATAATAATTGGTAATCGGTTAATTTTCAATCGGATGAACGGTTTAGACCCTAGAAGCAAAAAAATCGTTTTGTTGTCACCATTTTGGATGCCATCTTGAATTCCCCAAGGGTGCCACGGTGGCATCATTATGTCGTGGAGTAGGGACATATTGTAAAACATCTCTGCGCAAAAACATTTTGTGCAGATAGTGTTTTTAGGTTATGCCAAGAATCAGCATTTGGTAACTGGACTATAGGAAAAGGGAAGTTGAGGAATTTTGGAAGGATCAGGATGGGGAAGTAGAAGTGTAAATCTATCGTGAAATCCTAAGTTGGATGGATTTAGTAGTGTACAAGTGAGTAAGCTTGTACCGGCCAAAGATTTAATTAACTAAGCAGCACTATATACAACAAGATCATACGTCGGCATGCACAAGTAAAGGAGTCCACACAGGGTTGCACAAGTTTAAAATAAATTATTTATTCCACATTTATACTCCGTACGCAATTTGTAAACTGGGCGTGGCAAAAACAAAAATATCAATTACCCAGTCCAGTACAACACCGCGGACTGGGTAAAAAAAACCCATCATGGGTAAAAAAAACGTCAGCACAGTAGACACAAAATGGCTTCCATTAACATGCGATCGAGAAAGTGGGTATAAACATTCACAGCCAAACTAGGGAAATTATTTGGAATGTCTATTGTTACCTGCGAAGCAAGGAACCAACAAAGAGCAATAACGCCATTTTCCAAGAAACTTCGTGGCGTTCTTTCAGTGTTATGTTAAACAAACAGTTAACGTATGCGCGCAACTACTCCCCGAAACAAGTGCAGAAGCTTCAGTTCCGCGGTTCATAACGCCAGCGCAGAAAAGGCTAAGAAAGGTGCAACAGTAACAAGCTTGAACGATTTTTAACTGTCTGCCGCACGAGCAGCAATAACTGAAATTCACCGAGAAGGTAATTATTCAACTCTTGATAATGTTTTGGCCAAGCTCATATGAAAGCCGATTTTCCGTCTAATTTATTTATGTATTTGAATGAAACTTCGGCAAACGAACGCGAACGCCACTGACAGCTAAAGAAAAGGCACACCGGACCCACTGCTGACGGCGTAAATGATGGCTTGGATGGTCACTTTATATTCTGATCGGAAAAGCCCGAAGACTTGTTCTACTGGCAGCCAGGATGGTTTTGTCAAAGATGGCATCAGCTGATTACCATGATGAAATGAATGGGGAATATTTTACTGATTGTCTTAAAAATCAGCTACTCCCCAACATTCCACCAAACTCCTTTATTGTAATGGATAACACGCCATAACACTTAGTGGCTAAAGAGAAGGCACTAACAAGCAAAACATGTAAGGCACATTTGACGGAGTGAATGACAGTACGAGGCATTAAAACAGAGCCAAAAATTCTCAGGACGGATTTGTACGATCAGGTTAAACAACACAAACTGGACAACAAACAGTTTGTAAACGATGATCTTGCCACTGAACATGGTCACAATATTGTAATCTGCCTTCTGCCTTACCATTGCGATTTTTTTGTAAATACAAAAAAAATTCGCAAAAAAGTCATGAAAAAAAGTCGCATGTAAAGAAACGTTACGAGAGTCGTTTCTTGGTGAAACTTCGTACCCTGCATGGTGAAATTCGAGCCAAGGCATCAGATCAAACTAACTTAAAATATACATAATATAGACAACAGAAATGCCAGAACAAATCTTACAGGTGATTGGTTAGACTAAGCAATGCTGGTCAGGTGACCAGTATGTTATCATAAACTAGTTAGCTGGCACTACAGCCAGACACTACACTCACCCCCGATAAATGTAAAGTTACTGAAACATATATACTCTAATTAATATACCTACTTTACAATTATAACAACAACAACTATTCAATTAATTTCTAAATTGGTTACTAAATTGATTACTAAATTGTTTACTAGTAACAGTAGTCCAGTGACTTCCACTTATAACCAAAATTAGTAAAGTTATATCCCTAAATTATTATATCCTACTATTTCCCTCCCCAAGAAATAACGTTCTAATAAGGGCCAAAAGGATGTTAAAGAGAACTAATCAATATTAACCTCAAAAAATTATTAGTAACGCACAATGCAACAAAAAGCACCATGGACATTTTCACAATCACATGTTGAATTTTCAATAAAAATAAAAAATCACATGGAAATAAAAAAAATCGTCACAGTCAGCGATGGCCTGTCAAACTTACCAGATGAAGGCCTAGCCGCAACAAATGGCGATTGTGACGGCCCTCCAATATCACGTGGGAATGGCCTAGAAATGGCGGGAAACAATGAGGTCGGCACCAGCACGATGGGATTATTGGCATTTGCTGATAATTTAGCCGGAGAAATTCGCGGCAGTGTCAACAACGGCGAAAAATAACTAGGGTGTTTATCAGGCGAAAGAACTTTATTTGGAGTTGTCTTCTGCAGAGTTTTATTTACGCTTTCTGGATGAAACAATTGTTGAATTACAAAACTACCCCGACAGCCCGGTTGGCTTGCCTTCGCAGGAACGTCCTCGGAGGCCTTAACCACACTTACAGGTGCACAGAAAACTGGATTTTCTTTCCAAATTTGCATTTCGCCGACTTGTCAACCACAGGATCAACAGCTATGCGGCTGCGCAACTGTGAACCGGATTTGTTGACAAGAACACCGTTTTTCAAGCCAATTAGATATTCATACCAACTTAAAGGGCAATTACATCCATTTTGACATGCATGTTCGATTTTTGGATCACTTACACAATAACTAAACGCAAGAATTGTGGTAAGAATACGTTATGTACGTTCGACAAAATAATTTAATTACTGCATCACCAAAAGATGACACGGAGATCACCATTGTTTTGCTGGCACGCACAGAAATTAATGCTGACAGACGGAGCTCTTCGATTTCGACTCGCAGCCGATTGAGATAGCTGCGTTGACTGTGAGGAGCTCAAGCGTCTGATGGCCTTAGCTGGCCACTACTGTCGATGAATGTTGACATGCATGACAAACATGCATGTCAAAATGAATGTAATTGCCCTTTAAACGTTTTCAACGCGGCCCGCCAACCAATTTGGTGTCGCATTTGGCTTGGAGTTTGTGCAAAACATCTTATCGCCGACTTGGTAAGTTGACTCAGTCATGTTAGCTGTCGGTTTTAGTTGACGCTCTTGTCTTTCGGCAGTTTTATCAGCAACACTTGGGAACATTAAAGTTAATCTAGTGCGAATGTTTCTATTTAGAAATGCTGTCGACGGGGATACACCAGTAGTGCAAAACGGAATATTCCTAGCCTGCTTGACGAAATTAGTCAGTGCAATTTCTAGAGATAAATCTTGAATTAGGCTAGCCTTTAAACTTCTTTTAAACGAACGAACCAGCTTTTTAACAGCATAGTTGCGTAACATCATGTGAGGCTTCAACGTAACATGACGTATACCACATTCTTTCAAGTAATTCTCGAATTTAGCACTTGTAAATTGCGAACTGCCATAACTCAACAATACTTCACAGCAACCATACGTTGCAAACAAATCCCGAAGGATACGAATAACGGCCGCACTGGATGCTTACCATTTCATAAATGAAAGGAAACTCTGTGTGTGCGTCGAGAATTACTAGATAGTTTATACCATAGTTTTTACAAAAAGAAATATCAATTCGAGACTACCTGGCTACGGGCCTCTCCCACACAATTTTTTTAAACTTTGTAGGCTTAGCACTGATATTGACAATTTTCACCATTATCAATAGAACCAACATTTCGGTTTTCTACAACAGGCATACTCTGCTGAACAGTATTTGCATTATCATGTAAACATTCAATGTGATAAAGCTCTGCACAAAAGGAGTCAGTTCCGTCAAATTCATATTGCTCCTCCACAACATTACATCCAGCGCCGTCCGAATCGCAATTTGACGATTCTTCTACATTATGTGCTTTTCTATCTGAATATTTATGATTTTTCTTACCACCCGTCTTTACCATTTTTGGTTTACGAGAAGAAGGCGTTGGTGTTGGCTTGCTAGACCTGCACAGTCGACTTAGGTGCCCAACATTCCCGCAGGCCGAACACTTGTTATCGATGCCTGCAGATGGCTTCCACGTGCGAGGACCCGCCGCAACAATAGCATAAATTGTCATTGTTAGACTCCTTACAATTACGGTTAATTGGACATTTATTTCGCACTGAATTTGTTGCAGACCCCTGAAAATGATTTGCATTCCTCTCAGCCAGCTCCTGAGAAAGGGCAAAACTGCACGCCGACTCAAATGAGACAGTAGTAGGATCCAATGCCAACAGAGATTTCAAAGTATCGGAATTGCGCAACCCGGCAATAAATATATCCCTTAGCATTGTTGCCAGCGTTGTCCCATCAGCAGGCCCATAGTTACAATAAAGGGTTAACCATTTCAACTCTGTAATATTGTAATGTTCTATTCCAGTGACCAATTGACCAGAACAAACATTATTATCAAGATAGCATAAGGGCAATCAATTATATAAAACATTAATTATGCACTAAAAAGGTAGGCTAAATAATAAGAAATCATTTGTCTAATACTGGGCCTTTAATCGACACTCTGGTGTACACAATATTGACCCCACAATATGGTCAATTAAATCAGTGACAGATTGCTATGATTTTAATGTATCGATTACAGTTATTCGGCAATGAGTCGAACGAATGGCATTACTGATTAAGTCGAGCGGAAAACTAAATCATTATTATATTCTCTTAAATAATTAAGAAGTCTCGGGTTAATTTAGTAGCGTAGTATTGTTACTAGTTAATCTTAAACAATCATAGCTATTGCTATCGTATTGAAATACTTAGCTCTATAATAGAAGCGTGAGTGAAGCTAGCAGCACACGGCTCTAGCCGGGCGGTGAGGCTCCGTCCAAGATAAGGTACGGCATCTGGCCTGGCGTACTTTCAGAATCAGAACCTTCAGAAATTGACTGGCGTAGACTAGTTAAGCAACTGTTGAGCGGCTGATGATCGACTGACATCATGCATTCCGAGGTTCGGTTTAAATACTGTAGCGTTATCGGCCATGATCGATCCATTGTAGTATTTATTTATTATTGAAATGCTAAATATAGTAACATTCTGACAGCTTGGGCCCTTATAACCAAATGGGACCTCTACGCACGTCAATATTCTATTGTTGCATTCGGGGATTTTAAATGTTCCCCGGCGCTTTGAAGCTATCAGTCGATATAATTAACTATCCCGTGTGGGAGTGTTTTATAGTTATTCTTTGAAGTGATCAATCATGAGCTACGATCTTATCGTAATTAAATCTACTTCTAGAAAGTCATTTAAGGTTCTACGAAATGCCGTAAATATTATCAACTGGTAATGCCATCCTTTAAACTCTAACAATAGGTGTAATTACACTGGTCTGGATACCATGATCTTGCCGCCTCTCGGTCGTCTTTGAAGAAGGACTCCTCATTATATTTATTTATCTGGAGTCTATTTGATCTATCCGAATAAATATTCGGCTCATGCATTTTATAAATGTATGATATTATGCAAATATGTATCTAATCAATTAGTTGTATTGTTTATGTTATGAAGACTAATTAAGTCATTAATTAATTCCTAACATAATCCCTGTTCTGACTAAAATCATGGTACCTTTTTAGTGGTTACTTATTTTAGCTTCCAAACCCAGCTAATTAATGACAGAAACTGCTTTACATAATTAAGCAAGAATTTCGCATTTACCGACTGGCCCAAAATAATTAATTATCGTGTGACTAGGGAAAATGCACCTTCTTTGAGGTAAAAAAACAACCTTCACAGAAATCGGGGCAATAATTATGTACAGGAAGACTAAATCGTCTCAGTAATTGAGCAAAACTATTCTGGGTGGAATTGGAATAAAATAATGTATGACTTAAATTGCATGCAAGACTCGAGAGCGTATTTTCCGTGCAACTGAACCCAGAAGTTAAATCTTTTCACTTTTGATGCTGTTGATCTGAAATAAATGATATTTCACTTTCTCCAGTGGTGGCCATATGGGTTTATTTTTCTCTTTTTCGAGGGAGGGGAGGCGTGGCATTTTCTCCATCGTGTTGTGCTCTACATTCGGCTTTGAGTTGGCCGTGGTCCGGCCAAGGTCGTTCAAGGCTGAGTAGTTTCTCTACCCTTGGTAATTATGCCGCCAACCGTTTAGCCTAGTTCTGCTATGGCTGGGGGATGAAAGAAAAACACAAGCGTTACTAGCTATGCTTTTTCAACTTTCAATTTATCCCTTTGAAATCTTGTTTCTTGCCTCTTCACATTTTGAAGAAAAGTCACTTCATATCCAAACGTGACTGTAATTTGCTTTTTTATAGCCAATTAAATGATTAACAATAAAATGATTCGATTCGACAGTTCGACAGTTCGACGTTGTCAAAATTAATCATTATTTTTTTTCGGTAAAACCAATGGCAACAAGATTTCAACGGATTACACAGTCTTCATAAACTAAAATATTGTATTGTAAAATATTCATGAGTTGCCCGGAAAACTTGTATGTATCCGTCTATAGTATCACTTGTTTGGTCCCGTGCTAGGAGTCAAACTGGCGACCAAGTTATCAAAAGTCAGTTCTAACATTCTTTTTCAAATACATATGCTAAACATTCATGCTACACGGTAACAAATAAGCATTATGATAGGGAGGAGACAGGATTCCTGCATTGTTACCCCTTTAAGTCGCCTTTGCTTAACCTGTCATTTAAGTGTCAAATTACTGTT
>JAHWFP010227490.1:19028-29063 GCA_023313725.1 Lithobius niger
TATTGTAGGTGTCTGTATTTGACTCTTAAGTTTCATTTTCAAACCAATATGACGAGTACAGAAACTCATCATATATGCGGTGCATTTGCTGTGGTGTGCAAGGAGGGGTGGGGTGTATGATTTACACTTGTTTTCACCACAAGGCTAGGAATCACTTATCTTTTAATTCATTAGTCCTGGATCATGTTGGAGTGATCCCTGTTCCATGATTTAGCCCCTTTCTCCATCTATTTGCCATCCTGACACTTTACCACAATTCATTGTATGTTGCACAATTTTCTGAAAATACATGAATTTTGGACTGCATCAGTTATGTTACATTCACGTATATTTCGAAGTTACATAATACATATCATAATTATTCACACAATTTTTGCATTTGTTAGTGACATTTATACCTAAATTAAATAATTTATTGCACTAAATGTTTCAGAATTTTTCTATCTTATCTCAAAAGAATAGTTCTGTATTTTCCCACTATGGAATGAGTTTGCTAAATTTAGCTGCTTGGGTGGCTAGCAAGCTGTTGTCACGGTCATGGGTGAGGCATCCTGACCTACTTTGACCATCCCTTTCACTTGCTGATGAGTGCAATCGAGCATGTTCACTCTCTCTGCTGAGGGAAGGGCTGAGCAATAAACGAAAGTAGTCGGTGGGTTGAAAGGGTTGGGGTACGGCTCTGGCCAATTGTTGGCTTGATCTGACCTCAAAATGTAGATTTGTCGAGGCCATGTAAACAAATAGCTAATAGTCACTACAGAGCAGAGGGGGTGAGCTAGGTCCCTAGGAAAAGAGACAGCCCCCTTTTCGTGACATCAAGCCTGAACTTTGCACTAATTCGTTTTTGCCAATGTCCATTTCTGGGTCAAATTTTTTGGACTTGAGAAAATTCGGCGATTTTACCCGCACACGAAGTTGTGTATTTCCAATCTACTGTTCGCTTTTCATTTCTGCTCCCCAATTTTTGCTATGGATCCACCGCAAAAGGAGAGGAAGGTGACTCCAAAGGAGGAGAGGAGCGCGGTGGAGAACATGCCTCGTTCTGTAAAAGACTTTTTGAAGCTGCTATTCCTCGACATACTTCTTCTATCCGTTTGTATTGATCATTATCAATATTGTGAAAGAACTCCGGCATTATTTCCAAAATGCCCACATCGGGCTGCGGAAGAAATTCCGTTTGCTCCGATGTTGCCGGGTGAGGGCCAGATGGATTATGTCCTCCGGTTAATGTTTATGGAGCTGATCATCGAAGAGCCCCGACAAAATGTGTTTGTTAATGGTACCCCTCCTGAAGAGTCTGCACGAGCTCAGCAATTAAGACTGAGCTCACATTATCTAGGGTGCAGCCCTATTAATGTGAGGGAACGTCTGCACTGCAGACATGTGGTGTTTCCCCCGTTTCCGAAAGAAACTGAAAGATTTTCGGCATACTTTTGGAGGGCCGTGAACTCGGAAAATGTGTCTTTTCTCCAGCAGAACGTTCATCGGGCTCTGGCCCAATACCAAGGAATCCTTCGCCAACAGGTCAGCCAAACAATGATTTGCGGACGACTTGGCAGAATTCTTCCCGGACTGTTTGTTAGCAGAGCTGCCGCCGCTTCCGGATCTTATACACATCGCCCACGTCCTGATGTCCCGAACGCCGTCGATGCGGGAGCATCTGGCAGCGGTGTCCAGCAGTGCCGGCGCCCCGGCCCCTGCAGGAGCGACTGCCCTGTATGCCATAATGGACAATACGGTATAAAATTCTTATTTATTATTTTATTTTATTTTTTTTTTCAAAATTTATCATGTGATGTTACATTTAAGCTTTATTCCAAATTTCATTCATATACTGGTTAGTAAATATTACTGTTTTTTTTTTCGCTGGAATTGGAAATGATTATACCAAATTTGTTTACGCAAAATATTTCCGTTTAAACAACTTCCAAAAGCTAATTTAAATCTTATCACAATATTATGCGATTTAAGCTTATTATTGACTGTAATGAGTCTAAAAAAATCTAATGCGATATATGCATTTGAAAATACATTATTGCTCTTTGAGCAAAGAGATATGTCGTTATCGACAAATACTTTTTTTTTCAAAATGTGTTTAGCTTTAAATCAATGGTTCTCAAAAGTAAAATAAGGTTACTTTGAAGTAAAAATACTTATTTCCAATTTTACTGGTATAGGCTCTATGAATTCTATGCCTTTTGGTAAGTTACATTTGCATGAAATGGTATAAAATCAATTTCTATTTATTGATATGTTGCATAATTTATGAACAACGTAATGCTATTTATATTAAGCAAGGGTGAAGGAATTTCTACGAACTGGTCATTAAATTAATTTAAATGGAATTGCAATTTTATGTTTCATGATCCATAGCCTTGTGGGTGTGAAATGCAATATTGGTTACTACAATTTCTATATTTAATTGTTTATAATTCATATCCTTATGGATGCAAAATTAAAATAGTATAGCATAGCTATATGCAGTTTGTCCAATTTCTGTTTTATCATAACGTTTGAATTTTTATGCTATCAAAATAATTTAAAGTGGCATCTGCTTAGGACCTTCATTTGTTTCTTTCTTAATTTTAAGAAGTGAATGTCCTTAAATGTTTTTATTTTATTTTTTCCCCATTCATGAAAGAGATCCATGCCATTTTTTTTATTTGTTTAATAGTCTTAACTTAAGTAAATTGATTAACTAGGTGGTCCGAACTAAATTAATGAAACTGGATTCTTATAGTATAGCCTATCATTTATTTATATGGCACCGTTTCCGTTTCAAGAATAACATACTATTTAGAGTAACTAGAGTGCGAGTAAAATTCAAGGTCTGACAATTTTCAGTGGGGGGGGGGGTGATAATAAATTCTTGGTACAAATTGTTTACCGTACAATTTTGGATAGTAATTCTAAGTTGAAACAATGTAAAACATTAATTTTGAATGTCCGGTAATCGTCCGGTAAGTATTGGAAAGTTATTTTGCAAAATTTCTTGTTTTCTGCTATTAGCCGTAACGAGTGCGGTAGCGCGAACTAAGCGCTAAAATTAGATTAGGCTCTCTGCGCGTAGGAAAATTAAATTTCCGCTGCGCGTTCGAACTCTAAATGGTGGTTTTAAGACTATAGTTTAATGCAATAGGATATTTTGCTTGTTTTATTTTAATTTAGACAAATTATTAAGTTCTTTAAACTGGGGGAGGGGGGATTGGGGGGGGGTTGAATTACTCACAAAAGTCACGCATTTATAACAATTATGTCGGGAAAAGAACATGTTCCAGCAAACATTCATACGCTTGAACATCATAATCCCATATACAAAATTACAGTAATATCCCTCCATATTGTTCTTATGAACGTGAGAGAAATTAAGGTAAGAACATAATGTCGCTATATGCGAAAGGTTATACTCTTGTTTGAATCAATTTACCTGTCAATTTCACATGTATTCATAATTTTATGAATAGAAAATTAATCTTTGTCATTCACTTTTTTATTAAGATGACCCGGATAACGACAGCGGCGACGATTAGTGTCGTTGTCGCGTTGACTGCCCGCCATCAAATAAGTGGTGTGGTCGAGTTCGACATCGTTTACCCTGGTTTCGGGGTTGTACATATTATATATTTTATTTCTTATTTTAACTGGTTAAGGGAAATGCCATGTTTTTACAATCACTGATTTCTGAAAGTTCTTCCAAATTAAATTTTTCTTATTAATTTCTCAACTTTCTAGATGAAATCTTAAATTTTAATCAAAATTAAATTTTTCTGTTTATAATCTATTTATTCTCATATTAATTATTATTTTATCATGACCAAGTATTAACTTTATACTTCTTAAATCTGTGATCGTACAATGTTTTTATATGTACTTAATTTTGATCTTTTTATTTCAGGTTTTTAATGTATATTCAATGGTCAATGTTTTATCATCTGATATTATTGTTGTTATATATGTTGCCATTTTCTTTTATATTTAATTACTTACTTACCAGTACCCAGGATTTATGTTGTTGTATATATTTGTTTTAATTTACCATGTTTTGCAACATATTTTTAATTTTATTGTTCGTAACCATAATTTAACGTAAAGGTTTAAATTTTCGTCCGAAATTTTCGGTTACTATTTTCCAAATTTAATTTCTATGATCAGAATAACTTCTGTTAAATTTTTTTCTTAAATTTTACCCATTAAATTATTTTCAATTTTCTTGAATTTCCTTCATTCAATAATTTTTTTTTTGTGTACTGTAACATGCGGTTACGACATGGTTATGCATGTTTCGTTTTTATTTTATGATTTTCCATGTCTTTATATTTCTATTTTATTTAACGAATGTTTCGTATTTTTTGTGCTTTTATATGATATTTTTTTCGTATTATTTTATTGCAAATTATCGTCTAATATGTTTGTAAATATTTTTAATTTACATTATTTTATTTCCTGTGTTTTACTATGTTTTTTGTAAATACTTTCATGTTCATTTTACGTTTTATTATTTGCTTATGCCACGTTGTAAATATTGATTTATTTACATCTGTGTATGTTATCCCTTATGAAAAAGTTGTATACCAGCTGTATACCCTGGTATACATTTTTAACAATTTTGGTATACAGTGTATACATGACCGTACACACAGGTATACCAAAGTATACACTGAGGTATACTTGGTGTACTCGAATGTATACTCGTCTCAAACTTAGGTATACTGAAAGGTATACCACACAAACTAAACGGTATACCAGGTATACCTGGTAAAAGGAAAAGGTATACCTTGTATACTCGGGTGTATACCCATCTCAAACCAGGGTATACTGAAACATATACCATATATACCTAGTACCCTCGAGTGTATACCTGTCTCGGACTAAGGTATACCGAAAGGTACACCACACAAACTAAAGGGTATACCAAGTATACCTAGAAAAGGAAAGGGTATGCCTTGTATACTCAGGTGTATACCCATCTCAAACCCGAGTATACTGAAAGGTATACCATATTTACCAGGTACCCTCGAGTGTATACCTGTCTCAGACTAAGGTATACAAAGAGGTATACCAAGTAAGCTCGGTATACTTCCACCTCAAACTAGGGTATACTGAAAGGTATAACTGTATAGCTGGTATACTCAAGTGTACACCCATAAAAAAATAGGGTAATGTACAGGTATACCGGATACATCTGGTATACTTGGGTGTATACCCGTTTCTAACTAGGGTATACAGAGGGGTACACAAGGAACCTGGTGTACAAGGAATCTAAAAAAAAGATGACAGTGTTTTTAATAATTTCTGAATGGACAAGAAGAGACATTTCCAGATACAAGTAAACCGCACAGAATCAAACAATTTTCCTAATACTTTTATACCACTTAGTAATGCATTTCATACTTGACTTGTGGCACATTGAAATTTTATTTGCATTGTTCGGCTGCTCCATGGGACAAGGAAGCGTAATAGTTAGTACGACCATTTCACGTGCATGCTATCCTGAATTCGATCCTGACCTCTGCCACCCTTGGCATTTTCGGTAAGAGGTAAGGGCCGTGTGATGCCTCTGCTCATGTAAATTGTGGCATGTAAAAGCGCCTAGGAATTTCCGATTGGAATTACCTAGCAAAAATTGTCCCTCTCTCCTTCAGCTGGGAGCGCATCAAGGCTACACCTTTTTTCTTGTCAGCATTGAATTTTTTAGCATAAAAAAATTGGAGGATTTAGCTTTCCTTCTGCACCGTAGCTAGAAGTTAAAAAAAAAAATGCTAAGTGACACTGACTACAGCATCGCGTTTTTCGAAATTATGAAAGTGGTTAGAGAGATTTTCCATCAAAAATCAATAAATTATGACGAACTTCATTGAACTGCTTACCTTGACAGGGAACTTAGCTTCGGTTTAAATATTAAAAAAAATTATGAAATGATAGGTGAAAATAAAATTAACATTTTCTTGCACTTTTTTTTTAATTGAAAAGAACAGATGCAAATTAAAAATAAATATTTGGGATATCCTGGGGGTTGCGTTCGAAATATCTTTTAGGGCTTTGTGGAAAAAATAATTCGTATAATTTAATTTAATTTATCTGCACAATTCAGTAACAATTTCAGTTAAAGGTGTAAAACCCGTCGTCCTCTTTTAAACAATCACTTTCAACTAGCAATAGTTGCTGTGAAAACAAGTTGGGTGCATGCGGAGTTAGCAGAAACAAAACTGCCTGCCTGGTCGAGGAAAGAAGTGGGGGTTGGGGGGGGGGGAGTAGCCGAGAGAGCGAGCTAAAATAGCGGAAGCTATGGACTCGTATCACCGTGACCTTGGGGCTGGATAAAGCCTCCTGCAGTACAGGCCGCAATAGCTCTGCATTCCACAATGCCACTTAAAAGCCAAAACGTTTAGTTATTATGGTAAGTTCCGCCATCGGTTGGTAAATTTTAGAAGCCCTACGTCGTTAGCTTGCAACTTTGCCGCTGGTGTCGAGATGGCAACACCTACAAGACCTGCTTCTCCTTTTATGTCGTTGGTAGATTTTACGCACCTTTTGCATGTTCTGCTATGGCCTTCACTGTAGGAGGTTCTGGGCTGGATCATGCGCACTGCATGGATGAGCGCCATGTTTGTTGGGCGATTTAAAAAATGATTACGTGCGCGAAACGTGCTTCGGATTTTTGGATAACGTATTTTTTAACGATCACGAATCTGCCACGGCTTAGAGAACAAACGAGCCCCCAAAAATGACGACAACAAGTACAAGAAAGCCAGGATTTGTCCTTTTTACAGATCGAATGCAGGTAACCGACGAGTTTAAAAAACGTACTGAATTCGTAGGCCTAGCCGTAGCGTAACCTAGGCGTTTGTGTGCGGCAACATGTGCTTGAATCTGTGTACACTAAATGGCTACTGATCCAAGGTGTGTGCTACTACGACAACAAAACTATTTAGCAACGATTTTTTAATTTAAGACATTTCATCATTAATTGTTAAAAACGGTATTATTATCGACTATCGTTGTGTGCAGCAGTGATTGCAAGGACAGCCTTCAACAGATTGAGAGAAAGCGTGCATACTGATTACGAGTGTAGTGTCAATCGAATACAATGCCGAAGTTAAGGGTTAACTTATTGTTTTAGATCTGCATTTATTACTGTGATTATAAAAGTAAAATTTTATTTAGTACCTTACTGCTTGTAGGTACTTATTTTAGAATCTTATTCATCCGCAAAACTTTTTCGTAAGAAACAATTTTATGTTTTTTTTTCTTAAATTGTCAGACTTAATCAAGCATTCTGTTGGACTGGACAGTTAGGGACGAATAAATAATCAATATTTATGTGGGGTGGGGGGGGCAGAAGATATTGCCCTCAAGGAAGCTTTGGGACGTAGGGCCAAGTGTTTTTAATCGAACAGATTTCTAAAACGCTGCTGCTATGAAAAAAAAGGTTGAGAAGCACACGTAATTACTTTTTTATTTACCTAACCATGAAACAAAAGTCACCTACTATAGCGAAGGTCACTTTGTTGGGAGGGGGAGGGGAGGGCTTATTTGGCCAACTGATAAATAACAGTGGCACAGAAAGAAAAGTACTTTAGAAAGCGTCCAGAAAATAGAGCTAGGTGGTCTGGGGGAGAACTGTAAGCTACCAAAAGCAGACATTTTAGGCCATTTTATGCCTGTTTATGACTCCCAGTGAGCACGTCTGCAACAAATTATCAAGCAAATGTTGGTGTGTTGTTTCATAAAGACTTAATTGCAACTAAATACTGTTTTGTTTTTTTAGACATTTTCTTTAAAAAATTTGTTCAGAAACTTAATGCACTATTCCAGAAAACAGGAATCCTTCCAGATCTGTACATTTTTTTTTGTAAATCAAGTTAATTTACTCAGGTTAAAACTAAAAATAATTTGCATCAAAACAACTTGGAGACGATTTGGACAGAACAGCCATCCAAACAAAATTGCCAATTAAATTTTCACTTTTGACAATTATTTAAATTTTTGCGAAGCCTTTTTTTTTGCTCAGTACGGCCCTGAGCTGCCAAAGGTTGTGAGCTAACGTATTTCTATTACCAGTTGCGTGCATCCAAGGCCAACAGGGCAGTTACGAAAAATGATCAGGGGCAGTGTTTAACTTAAACGTGCTCAGAGTTGGAAAAACTTTTCTTTCCAGCTGACTGACTGAATGATTAAAGACGGGAACGCCAAAGGCTCACAACAGATAACTAAATACAGATGCAAACCTATTTACGTTGCCTTTTGGACTTGTATGTCAGACTGCCTGAGTGGGTAATCGAACCCAGGACCTTTGAAACCAAAGGCCGAGGTCTACCGCTGAGCCATACTGACACGGCCTTTTTTTTTCAAAAGGAAACGCCCATAGGCAGCATTAACTAACACTTGCGTATGCACATGTTAAATGCTGCCTATGGATGTTTCTTTTAAAAAAAAGGCCGTGTCAGTATGGCTCAGTGGTAGGATCTCGGCCTTTGGTTTCAAAGGTCCTGGAATCGATTACCCGCTCAGGTAGTCTGACATATAAATCCAAAAGGCAACGTAAATAGGTTTGCGTCTGTATTTAGTGACTAAATGATGGCAATGGAATTAACCAGTTCTCATGGAAATACTTTGCCGTGCCTTGTGTTGCGAGTGAGATAAACCTCCAAGTAGGCCTATTCATGGAAACGGGAATTTGTGGTGAAAAAATATCTGAGTTTGCTAACTTGACTGCTTGATTTTGCCTACTTTGTGTCTTCTTGGATGATGGGGAGTAGCTGCCCCATTTCCCTCTCCCAGTCGCTAGGCTATGGCCCTGCTACCCCTATCCTCCATGTTCATGTCTGTCTATTAGGTGTAGGACCTACATTACATTGTTCCTGTTATCACAAGACAACTAAACTTTAAAAAAAGTATGGGTTTTGACCAATTATTTAATATTAAATGTTCACAATTCTGTTAAGCTGCTTTAATTTTCAGTAAGCAACCCTCTCGAATGTGAATCCAGCAGTAGTCGCCACTTGGCCAGTAGACCTTACAAAGCACTCGCCATTTCACAATTTCTACTCGCCACATACTAATGACATCTTGCAGGATGCATGGTTTTTCTAATTCATGCATTTACGAAATTGTAAAATTCTCTTTAACCCCAGTATTAATGAAGATAAAGCAGTTACGTAGCCCTTATAAATCTGACCGTAACGCCGCAAACCGTTTGTCTCTAACTTTTACGGTTCCCCAGATATCACTTTTTTGAGTGTCATTCTCTATTGCTAGTTGCCATTTTGGCGAGTAAGGTTAAATTTCAGGTCGCCAACTGCTGGTTTTCATTCGCCAAATGGCGAGTGGCGACCGACATTGGAGAGGGTTGTCAGTAAGGTATGCCGAAGAAACTGATTTTTTTTTTATTTTCAAAATCCAGTGGTTGTCCCAAGTTGGAGAGATTCTTGTCCTTATGGTTTACACAAAATCCCCAAAGCTGTACATATTTCCAGCTTTCAGGCTGTAGCAAATTGGTTTAATTTAGCATCCTAGTCTTAGAAAAAAACAATAAGAAATTTACTACGGAAAACACGAGAAATGGAGTAAGCCTACAGTATTTTTTAAATTTTAAAATAAAAATTTGGCAACAGTTATACCAAACCAAAGTTGAGGAAGCTTAACCTGTAATATTCACAACATCTAATTTTTTTTATATTTCAATTTTATGAGAATTAATTTCCATTTCAGTAATTTAAAAAAAAAGCTAGGTCTACTTAATGCAGCTGCTAAATAATAAGACAACTGTAAGTTACAACACATATTTTGAAAATGCACCATTGTTGGGACCAAGTTTTGCAAGTGTATTATACAGGTCAGAGACTAGCCACACAACAGGAGCCACGTTAATTGTAATCTATCAGCACCACACTAAACTGGAGCCACGTTAATTGTAATCTATCGGCACCATTATTGGTTAAAAATTACGTCTGCTGGTTTTCGGATCTGAAAGCCAAATATTGAAAGAGTTTGATGTTTAACTACACAATTTTAGGTATCTTTTACAAGAGCTAG
>JAHWFP010227490.1:31781-89655 GCA_023313725.1 Lithobius niger
CAAGCTCCATGAATGACCTGGTCTCTGTAGGGGTTGGTAGGAACTAGCTTAGCCTTGAGTGGCTCATTATGTCTAACGTAAGCTTGACATACTTAACAAATTTTAACGTAATGAGCAATATCATCCATCATTTTAGGCCAATAGCAATATAGTTTCGCTGCTAGGTGTTGTCATGTCCAGTCATGAAATTGACTGCCTAACACAGCGACTGGTATCTCTATACGAGATAGCACGTCAGAAACCGCTAGAAAATGGCCTGACTTATGACTTAAGATGAATTCGTATTCCCTGAGTTGAAGTAAGATTCTTTCTAATTGGTGGGGGGGAGGGATGAGGCACAATAAAGATAGCAAATTGCTAAATGATCCGTAGTTAAGAAAAACATCTTACCAACTAAATAGCAATGAAATGAATCTATATAATGTATAATTGCTAGAATTTCTCTAGTTGTAGTTGTTTCCTTCCTTTCCACTTCAGTGAGGGTTCGGGAAGTGTAGGCTAACGGATAGTTTATACCTCCGTGGTACTGACTTAAACAGCCTCCGATCGCTACTCAACTAGCGTCTGTTTCAAGGAAAAAGGGTTTAGAAAAATCAGGGTGTTTAAGCGTTGCAGTGTTTATCATAGCTCGCTTAAGTTCCTGAAAAGCTCTTTCTTCATCTTCGCCCCATATAAATTTACAGTTTTTCCTTGTTAGTTTGGACAAAATCTGTGACATTTCGGCGAATGAAGAAAGATGTCGCCTGTAGAAATTTACCATACCTAAAAATGAACGGACTTGTTTAGGTGTTTTAGGCGTAGGATACTGCTGCATAGCCTTTGTTTTATCGCTATCAGGTTGTATCCCGTTTTCATCTAAAACAAAGCCTAGGAATTTGACCTTTTTACGTGCAAATTCACACTTTTCAACGCTGAGTCTGGAACGAGCGAGTCTGGAACGAGCGACTAGTTCTACTGCTCGATTCACATGACTGATGTGGGTTTTAAGAGCTGGACTACTAAGGAGACAATCGTCAAGGTAGACGGTACAATAGGCTCCTAGCACATATGCAATATTTGTTGTGCACAAAAATGGAAGTGTGCAGGCGCTGGTTTAAGGCCCAATTGGAGCCGGTTAAAAAATAGGTTTTAGAGTTTGCAGAGAAGCACGTTTTAGGTTTAGCTAAATCAGCTAGCTTAAGTTGGTAAAATCCGAACTTGAAGTCTAAACGTGTAAAATACTTAGCTCCGCTAAGGTGAGCCAGCCATACTTTCTATCACAGTGGGTATTGGAACGCTTACACTTTCCACGACAGAATTTAAGCTGCGTAAATCTACGACTACGCGATCATTGGACAAGGAGATAACCATCCGGATTTTCCTTCTTGGATTATTCCTACTCTTTGTATTTCGTCAATGTATTTATCCAATAATTCACGTTGGTGAAAAGGAACACGGTACATTTTTGAACTTACTGCTTGTGATTCACCTGTATCTATAGGAACTTCATATCCTTCGTAACATCCTAGATCGAAATAGTTTTTTGAAAATGAATCTTGATGATTTCTGAGCATATCTAGAAATTCTTCCGTTTCCTCCTTATTTAAATCTGGAAACGTGAACCTATGATTTAAAATTTCCCATTCGGCATCGAGTTCCACCTTGGATTTAGGCTTGGTAGCGTCCGCTTGGCTACTAACTGGCACCTCCGATGAGCTTTCACTCGGTTTGGATTGGTTTTGGGAAACCTCGATGGTACTTGAGATTTGAGATACCTCGATGGGACTTACGGTTTGAGATTTCTTAATGGGACTTGAGGTGGGCAAGTTTGAATTTGATGAGTCTAAGGAAGCGTTATCCTCGTACTCGATAATAGCTGTCGTGTACGTGTCTAGGATAGTACCCGCTTTTAGTTCTACATCAAATCCATTAAAATTAATGCACATGACTGGAATAATACCTGTGGGAGTCGTGTTAACAAGACTGTGAGCAAGACGTACAGGAAATTAGCCATTTGCAGGTTCTAATACTCCTGTCTGTATTTCGGGATACAGAAAATTTAAATGTCCCGTTATTCTACTCTCGCAATTTGATGGAATTATTTCGTTTCTTAACAAAGATACAGTAATGTCAATTAAATGTACAATTCCATGTAGATTTAGGATTATCGTCGGTTTCTACATCTGTAGCTACGTTAAGTGACGCTACGTAAATATGATTGGGTTTATAATATTCCCTGTTTATTATTTCCTTATTTTGATTATAAGCAACGTGAGCTAATTTTGGTGTTGACGACATTTGAAATTTTAAATCGCCTACCCAAGCAGCAATTGTCCTTGGCCCATGATTGGCCCGACGCAATTTACGTTGGTTTAATACTGCGTATATACCCAATGTCTCCCCTTTATTGGAAAAATGTAGTATTCCGTGATTGGAAATAACACATATTGGCCTTATATTGGCTCAATGATGCTTAATTTTCAACAGATACGCAATTATGTACCAATATTGATGAGACAATGAAAGCCAATATTAAAACTGTCAATTCACCCAACATCGCACGTTTATTGCAAAGAAACATAATTTAGTGATCGGAAATAATACGTAATGGCCTTATGTTGGCTCAGTGCTGCTTAATTTTTTTCAGGTACGCAATTTTGTACCTGTAATGATTACACAATGAAAGCCAATATTAAAACGGTTAATTTACCCAACATCGTACCTTTATTTGAAAAATGCATAATTTAGTGATCGGATATCACACACAATGGCCTTATGTTGGCTCAATGATGCTTAATTTTCCACAGATACACAATTATGTACCAATATTGATGAGACAATGAAAGCCAATATTAAAACTGTCAATTTACCTTACATCGCACGTTTATTGCAAAGAAACATAATTTAGTGATCGAAAATAACACATATGGCCTTATGTTGGCTCAATGCTGCTTAATTTTTCGCAGGTACACAATTATGTACCAATATTGATGACACAATGAAAGCCAATACTAAAACTGTCAATTTACCAATATCGTACGTTTATTTAAAAAATACAGAATTTAGTGATCGGAAACAGCATATAATGCCCTTATGTTGGCTCAATGAGGTGTACATTTCCACAATACGTAATTATGTGCTGATATTGGTGACACAATGAAAGCCAATAATAAAACTATAGATTTAATCAATATCGCACCGTTATTAGAAAAATATTGGATTACATGATAAAAAAATAATATATAATGGCATTAAGTTCATGCAATGATACTTAAATTATCACAGTTATACCAATATTGGTGACACAATAAAAGCCAATATTAAAATATCGATTTACCCAATCTCACACCTTTTTTGGAAAGATGTAGGATTCCATGATTGGAAATAACGTGCAATGGCTTTATGTTGGCTCAATGAGGCGTAAATTTCCACTGTTATGCAATTATGTACCGCTATTAGCGACAAAATGAAATCCAATAATAAAACTGTCAATTTACTTATATCGCACCTTTATTAGAAAAATATAGCATTCCCCGATCACAAATAATATATAATGGCCTTACGTTGGCACAATGATACTTTAAATTTCACAGGTGTCCAATCATGTACCAATATTGGTGACGCAATGAAAGCCAGTAACTATCGAGTTACTCAATATCCAACTTTTATTGAATAAATATAGAATTCCGTGATCATAAATAACACATAATGGCTTTATGTTGGCTCAATCATGCTTAAATGTCCGCGGGTACGCACTTATGCACCGATGTTGGCAACACAATGAAAGTCCATATTAAAACTATCGATTTAACCGATATCGCACGTTTATTGAAAAAATATATGACTTTGTGAACAGAAATAACACATAATGGACTTATGTTAGATCAGTGTTGCGTATATTTCCACAGGTACACAATTACGCACCAGTATCGGGGACAGAATGAAAGCCAATATTAAAACTATTGATTTAACCAATATCACCACTTTATTGAAAAAATGTAGGATTCCGTGATAATAAAAAACACGTAATAGTCTTATGCCGCGTTAATGATGCTTAAATTTTCACAGATAAGTAATTATGTACCAATATTGGCAACGCAGAAAAATCCAATATTAAAACTATCGATTTACCCAATATCGCCCCTTTATGAGTGTAGTATGAGATTCTGTGTTCGGAAAAAATACACAATGGCCTTAGGTTGGGTCAATGATGCTTAAATTTCCGCAGGTAGGCAATTATGTATTAATATTGGCAATGCAGCTAAAGCCTATATTAAAAGTATTGTCTACCCAATATTGCCCCTTTATTGTAGAAATATGAGATTTGTGATCGGAAATAACACATAATGGCCTTATGTTGACTTAATGATGCTTAAATTCCTGCAGGTATGCAATTATGCACCAATATTGTCGACGCAGGAAGATCCAATATTAAAACTATCGATTTACCCAATATCGCCCCTTAATTGGAGAAATATGGGATTCTATGATCGGAAATAACACACAATTGCCTTATGTTGGCCTAGTGGTGCTTAAATTTCCACAGGTACCAGTATTGGTGACACAACGAAATCCAATATTAAAACTATTGATTTACCCAATATCGCCCCTTTATTGGAAAAATATAGGATTCTGTCATAATAATAACACATAATAGTCTTATGCCGGCTTAATGATGCTTCGTAGATATGTAAATATGTACCAATATTAGCGACGCAGTAAAAGCCAATATTAAAACTATCGATTTGCCCAATATCCCCTCTTTATCGGTGAAATATTGGATTCTGAGTTCGGAATAAAAACATAACGGCCTTAGGTTGGCGCAATGTTGCTTAAATTTCTGCAAAGGTAGGCAATTATGTATCAATATTGGCAATGCAGCTAAAGCCTATAGTAATTAGTATCGTCTACCCAATATCGCCCCTTTATTGTAGAAATATGGCACTTGTGATCAGAAATAACACATAATGGCCTTATGTTGACTCAATGATGCAGGTATTCCTGCAGGTATGCAATTTATGCACCAGTATTGGCGACGCAGAAAAAGACATCAATTTACCCAATATTGCCCCATCATTGTTGAAATATGGGAGTTGTAATCGGAAATAACACTTATATGTTGACTCAATGATGCTTAAACTCGAGCAGGTATGCAATTGCGTACCAATATTGGCGACGCAGGAAAAACCAATATTAAAACTACCGATTTACCTAATATCGCCCTTTTATTGGAGAAATATGGGATTCTATGATCGGAAATAACACATAAAGACCTTATGTTGACTTGGTGATGCTTAAATATCCACAAGTACACAATTATTTACCAGATAATTGGTGACACAATGAAATCCCAAATTAAAACTTTCGATTTAACCAATATCAGCACATTATTGGAAAAATGTAGGATTCCGTGATCGGAAATAACACATAATGGCCTTATGTGGGCTCAATGATGCATATATTTCCCCAGGTATGCAATTATGTACCAATATTGGCGAGGCATCAAAAGCCAATATTAAAACTATCGATTTACACAATATCGCCCCTTTATTGGAAAAACGTAGGATTCCGTGATCGAAAATGACACATAATGGCCTTATGTTGGCTCAACGATGCACAAATATCCACAGTATTTACCAGTATTGGTGACACAATGAAAGCTAATATTATTAAAACTACTGATTTACTCAATACCACACTTTTATTAAAAAAATATAGGATTCCATGATCAGAAATAAGACATATGGACTTATGTTAGCTTAGTCATGCTTAAATTTCCACAGGTACACAATTATGTAACAGTATTGGTGACACAATGAAAGTCAATATTAAAACTATCGATTTATGTAAAAATATACTGTATAGGATTCCGTGATCGGAAATAACACGTCGTAGCTTGGCTTAACACGTAAGTTGGCTTAATGATGCTTAACTTTCTGCAGATATGCAATTATGTACCAATATTGGACGAATGTGAGTGTTAACACAAATTACACAGCAGTAATAAGCCAACATTTATTCAATTTAATCCTCATATTGGAAATAATGTAAAATTTTACCAATTTAAAACTACTATTGGTCCAGTATAACCAGGAAGTATAGATTATATGGGCATTTGGCCAACATAGCCACCATGATGGAAACATTATTCAAGTTTACCGATTCAAACCCAATATTCGGCCAATGTAACAGCCAATGAATGGATTACATATCACGCCACAACATGCGGACGGTACTGCACGGATATTTGCAGATAATATCTAGTCCAGACCAAAACAGTAAAAAAGTTGCATTATTCAGCCATAACTGGCCCATGATGGAAGCAAAACTCAAGTCTGCTGATACAAAACTAAGATTGGCCCAATAATATTGGCCAACAAAAATTATCTCTGTAATGCTGGAGTATGTTGCAGTAAACGTGTTGTAATTTCACTTCCTAAATTACCTACACATGTTTATAGGGTAAAAACGGGTTCTTAAAATTTGAAACCATTACAGCCAATTAACTGTTTAAATTGTTCGCACACTTTGCGTTATTTGGCAGAAATGATTAAATAGAACTCCCAAACCCATAACTGTTAACAGGTAGCGGTTCGATGGGTAGATGGATATGCCTGATCTGTTAATTATCAGACCATCAATCCGAATGTTGGAAGAATGTAATAATAAACATCCATTTGGTTGACAACTTCATAGTGGTGGCTAAAGTTCAGCCAGTTTTGTAAGTTGGTGTTCGGATTGCATGTCAATTTTGGCTACTTGATCGCCATATTGATTAAATACTGCTTATTGGCGCTGTGAGATTGGGCCAATATTCTCACCAATTTTTCGATGAAGCAAATCTAGCAAATATTGGGTTAATAAAACCAGCGGGGATTGTAGCCCAATATTTGAGCTATGCTGCAAGGCAATGTTTAGCCTTCATATTTTACAACAATAAGCCAATGTTGGTGCAATCTTCTCAAGCCAATATCGTAAGACAATGAAAAATGTAGCCACCCAATATAGGTCCATTGTTGTAACTAATATTTCGCCTACAATCCAAGAAATATTGGACCAATAAAAACAGTTAGCATATGCCTATATTGCAGCCCAATATTTGAGCTATACCATAAGGCAGTGTTTACCTTTCATAGGTAACTACAATAAGCCAATGTCGGTTCAATCTACTCACGCAAAAATTGTAAGCAAATGAAAAATGCAGCCACTCCAATATAGTCCCAATGATGTAATCAATATGTGTCCAACATTGTAAACAATATTACAAATAAAAGGCCAATATTGGGCCAAGAAAAATTCTTACTTGGGTATAGTTAAGACGTTATCTGGGCAATTTAATGCTAACGAATCTGATTTTTTTGACATGAAATCATATCCCAATAGTACTGAAATGTTACCAAATGAACCACCAGGAACGATAACGAATTCTTGAATTATAGAAAATTCGCATTTTTCTATAGTTGTTACTATTTTCCTATCGGTTTTAATTTGACGATTTCCGACCCCAACCAAATTGACTGTTGTGGTCATTGGAATTAAGTGACATTTAACACAAAAATTCTTAAGCATGCGTTGCGCTGCTGTGGTTGTAATTAAGAAAGTGAAGAACCTGTATCTAATAAACATATTTCTGGCCTATTACCAACGTCAAACACTAAGTGTGGACGTGAATATTTAACCTTAGTCTTATTTAAAACTGTGTTCACTTGAACGTTGTCAGCGTTAGGCGCTGTTTGCTCCGAGTCGAGTGATGTTTCATTTTGCTGCTCTGACTCAGAGCTAGTATCAACTTCGGACGCTAGATGGTGCTGCTTGTACCATCTGTTGCCCGGTTGAGCAGAAATGCTCGTTAGCAAGTTTCCTCGCTCTCCCAACGATGAGTGTTTCGCCGGTGATGCTTTAGGTCGGCATCATTTTTGCTGTCCCAAAACGTTAAAGATTGTAGGTTCGAACGTTCCTATAACTGTTGGAATTCTAATTTTCCAATCTTTCTGCGTTGTTGGTGAAATACCAATAAAAGTGCCTGAAGGCATTTTAACTCCATCGTTACAGAATGAATCATTCGTATGTTAAAACTGAACTGTGCATTCGTGACCTACTAAAGCAAGAAAGATCAGCTTTTTAGTATCGACTGGGTTTAATTCCAAATGAAAGTTTGTGGAATCTAAACCATCCTCGAATAGTGTTACTATTACTGAGTCACAAGTTAAATCGTATTTCACGTTAACTGTATTTAAAGCATTTGTAAATTCATTTACGAGAATTTTATTACTATCTATAGACCTCGCAACGTATTTTAACGGTATTTTGCCAAAATATGACGCTAAACGTGGAAAAGCTAACGTGCGATCTGGCAAAGCAAGTTTCTGCTGGTGCCATTCGACGTTTGAGTACAATTTAAGCATTAATTTATTTGCATCATCCTCCGAAAATAATGGAACGCATTTTACTTTTAAGAAGTGAGTACTATTTACATCGTTACTTTGGGTAACAGGAGTTTGAGCATGAACTGAGCTGACGTGTTGATTTTGATAGTCATTACTGCTCTGTTCTGACTGATTTGAGTTTAGTTCTGAATCCCTGTTAACATTCAGACTATCAGCTCGTTTTTTGGATTACAACCATTTTGAAATGAGTCATTGCTCTCGTTATTGTCTGTAGCATGTTGTGGAACACAGTTTTGGTTGTTGTTATTTTGCCTTTGCTGATTTTGATTCTGATTTTGATTATGGTTTTAATTTTTACCATTATTATTACCATTATTTTGATTTTGTTGTCTGTTATTGTAACTATTGTTACCGCTATTGCTAGTGTTAGCCTGAAATGCATAAGGGTTATTTTTCTTGTTAAACTGAACAGAATCCCTATTATCGAAACCAGAAAAAAAATTTCGGCGTTTACCTCAGTTATTTTCCCTATATCGGTTTCCTCCACGACCGTTTTTGTTGTTGGGTTTATTTGAAGAAAATCCTATTTCTTGTTTAACTTTTCCCCAACGTTGTTGGACCTGCTGTAGATTTTCATCCTTAGTGCGACAATTTCGTTTTATATGACCTGGGGCTAAACAACGGTGACACGTTTTAACTTGATTTACGTTAGTGTCTACTGTACTAACTTTAGCTTCAACATTTTTAGCTTTAGCATTACTGAGCTTAGTCACACCTTTTTCTAATAAATTCATTTTATCTAGCATTGTGCCAAAAGCTAGGTTGTTAACTTCAGTATTTGAAATTTGTTTAGTGCCTGAGTTAAGATAGTTTTAATCGCCCTGGAATCCAGCTAAAAGTGAACGTTTATAGATAGCTGAGTTATACATATCCCTAAACGTGATATGCATTTGTGACGTTACATGAACTTCAATTTCCCGTAGCATAGCGTGCAGAAATACTGAATGCATTCTGTCATCTTTTGCTAATTGTTTAAAAGCTATCTGGGATTCAGCGTCTGTAGGTTTAACTCTCCAAAGTTGTGAAGCCATTTTCTCTAACCTGGCAGCGAAAAGTTTGATAGTTTCTCCCTTTTTAAGTCGCACCGTATGAAATAAATCTGGGGTGACGATTCTATCGATTAAAATTTCCTTAAAGCTGTCCCAATTTTGAGAAGTGGCTATATGCGGATTCATGGCTAAATAAATTGCAATTGGACCTGTACATTTAATATATGCAACCGAAACTAGTTCTGAATTAACGCCATTCGCGAATGCGAAAATGTCTAATGAGTAATCCCCTGCGAAAGGTAAAATAGCTTTCTTGGCTGAACGTAATTCTTCCCAAAGTCTAGATTTATTACGAGATTCCTGCTTTGATTTGATTCAGTAATGGTTTTCAATACTTCTAAATGATTTTCAGTTACTGCTTTAAAATTATCATTAGTTGACTAAACATACTGCCAAAGTCTGGTCTAAAATTCTTTGAAGATGAGATTCCTCAATCGTGTTGACTTGTTGTCCGCTAGTATGATTTGGGGTTAAAGTTAGCGGCGTTTGATTTCCAGGTGGAATCTGAGAGTTTATTACTACATTTGGAGTAATAGGAACATGAGAATGATTTGGTATTTGCGAATTTATTGGTAACTGAATGTTAAGCGGTGTTTGAGCACTTGTTTGCATTTGCAAAGTAGGCATAGTTGGTGTCAAATTTGGTGACACATGATTATGCTGTGGCAGTACTAAATTTAACGGCACTGTTTGGGTTAGTGACGTATTTTGATTTAATGGGATATTTTGGTTTGACTACACCTGATTATTTAGTGCTACTTGAGTACGAAGTGGTACTTGGGAATTTAAAGGTACACGAGTTTTACGTGATGCACGATTATCGTGTGGCAACCTAGATCGAAGTCAATCTCTAGCGTTACCCCTATTTTGAGTAGAGCAATTTGCTGAGTAAGACTGAACTCGTTTGGGTGGTGGCAAATTTAATGCGTCATTGATTTCGTCGATAGTATCAGAATGCTCTGATTCTGTATCTGAATTGTTTGGAGTAGTATTAGTATTGTCTAAATTAGGAGTGCTAACTGAAGCATCCGTGAATTCCACAAAATCTTAGCGATTTGAGGGTTTTCTAATTTGTCTGCCCCTTGAAGAGACTTGAACTGTGCCTCTAGCACGACCACAGGCTAGAGTTCTAGGCATTATTTAACTAGATTTTAAGTGTATGTTCAAAGCTTAAACTAGAATTAAACTTAATTGTAGCACAAGTCTGAAGTTTTAAGTACTTTGAAAATTTTCTCTATTTTTTTGCCCAAAATGATGAATTTTCCCTTTAAAATAAAAAATACTGAACTTTTCCCAAATTTTAGCACCTGAAGTCGGCAATAATTTGGCGGTAGTTATTTTAAGCGTAATAACGAACAATTTCATAGACAATTAGCACTACTGTGACTAATAAACAAGATGCACTGAACTCAATTTACGCCTATAAGTTTACCCAAAATTGACTAAAATTGCATCTTATTGTGGCAAATTTAAAGCAAATAACCTTTAAATGCACACAAGATAATACACTTGAACATATTTCATAGCATTGAACATGTCAACCAACAATTTCATAAACAATCGCAAAATACTAGCAAAATCAACAATGTTATTTTCCAACAAAGCTTAACCAATGCTACTTTTCACAAAATAGGATACTAAATTTTCCCGTACCTTTGAGTGTTAAAATCCTGTTTATATCGGAAAAATTTGAACCGAAATTTAACGCTAAATTTCAGCTTTTTAAAGACTGCAAAATGCGAAAATTGGCATTATTTCTATAAAATACAACTGAATGCTCTTAAAATTATTAGTATTATTTTAATCGACACTCCGGTGTACACAATATTGACCCCACAATATGGTCAATTAAATCAGTGACAGATTGTTATGATTTTAATGTATCGATTACAATTATTTGGCAACGAGTCGAACGAATGGCATTACTGATTAAGTCGAGCGGAAACCTAAATCATTATTATATTCTCTTAAATAATTAAGAAGTCTCGGGTTAATTTAGTAGCGTAGTATTGTCACTAGTTAAACTTAAACAATCATAGCTATTGTATTGAAATACTTACCTATACAATAGAAGCGTGAGTGAAGCTAGCAGCACACGGCTCTAGCCCGGCGGTGAATCTCCATCCAAGATACGGCACGGCGTCTGGCCTGGCGTACTTTCAGAATCGGGACCTCCGGAATTTGACTGGCGTAGACTAGTTAAGCAACTGTTGAGCGGCTGATGATCGACTGATATCATGTATTCCGAGGTTCGGTTTAAATACTGTAGTGTTATCGGCCATGATCGATCTATTGTAGTATTGATTTATTATTATAACCTTAATTTAGTAACATTCTGACAGCTTGGACCCTTATCACCAAATGGGGCCTCTACGCATGTCAATCATTCTATTGTTGCATTCGGGGATTTTAAATGTTCCCGTAGTCGGCGCTTTGAAGCTATCTGCCGATATAATTAACAATCCCGTGTGGGAGTGTTTTATAGTTATTCTTTGAAGTGATCAATTATGAGCGACGATCTTATCGTAATTAAATTTACTTCTAGAAAGTCATTTAAGGTTCCACAAAATGTCGTAAATGTTATCAACTGGTAATGCCATCCTTTAAACTCTAACTATTAGGTGTAATTATACTGGTCTGGTTACAATGATCTTGCCGCCTCTTGGTCGTCTTTGAAGAAGGACTCCTCATTATATTTATTTATCTGGAGTCTATGTGGTCTATCCGAATAAATATTCGGCTCATGCATTTTATAAATGTATGATATTATGCAAATATGTATCTAATCAATTAGTTGTATTGTTTATGTTATGAATACTAATTAAGCCATTAATTAATTCCTTACAATATAGTCCGCTATTAACTCATCTGCGCCCTGGTCCTTCCTCTGAAACTGCACTCCTTACAGAGATAGTTTGGTTTGGGACATAAATTACCTGTTAATAGTGTTAATTTGAACTAATGTCTTAGTTCCTAAGGCATCAGGTGCACACAGATTACGCCACAATCCGTATGTTTTAGCACCTATGCTTGTTAACAGCAACGCTACCTTTTTGTCGTCAGGAACGTCAAAAGCAAAGAAATACAACTCGACTCGTTCAAAATAAACGGGCCGGGTTTCAAAATCTGAATCGAATTCCTATAACTTTCTCGAATTCCGGGCGGCATGGCTGGAGGCTTATTACAATATTGTTGGAACAACGACAGCCAGCGTAGCTTAATACTTAAACTTTTAAGAAAAGTCAAGTGCGTAAGAAACACTTCTCTCAAAACTTTAAATTCCAACCTGAATAGGCCTTCACTGCATCCAGTAACAAGAAGGACTATTCAAAAATAGGTTACCGAATAGACATTCAAACGGTCTCTCCCCATTTAAGCTTAAACTAGGCCTTTTAAATTTAAAGAATTTTAATTTTTTTTATACAAATTACAGCTCTTGCTTGCTCTTTTACAAGATACTGCTTCACTTACCATAGGACACTTAGTTTTACTGAACCTATGTGTGACCGGCTATGTCACTCTTAATTACTGTCGCCAACAATAATTAATAAATTTCATGCTTTGAACCATATTTTCACAACCAAACCGGTTCTACTACCAGCAGCAACGCCTAGTCTCACTCAGACCAGAACACTCTCATGAAGTAGTTATGACCAGCATTAAAATTTGCATTGCAACCGCATTGTGTAATATTTTAAAAATTAGCACTTTCCAATATAAAATATCGGGTATCAGTAACGGTACACAACCGATACCCTCTATCGATAACATTAACTTTAACAGTTTACAACGACCATTTTATTATTATCAAATCAACTTTAGCTTTAGCCTAGCAGACGACACACAGTGCACTTGGCCTCAGCCTCATGCACTTTTAATTGCTGCCACATGTGGTCCTATCCAGATACTCAGTCAACATCAGTGGTCCAGCATCTAAGCCAGTCAGCTCCACCCTCAACCTCAGCATCCAATTGCACATCTTCTGCTTCACAAAAGAGCAGGATGTAGGTCCCCTTTAAAAGCAAGGGCCCTGCAGATTTTCTCTCTCACTCCCAACTTTTCTGGCCATCAAAAGCTACTAGCCACTAAGCCCTTAGGGACCATTTATAAAGTATGTCATGGGTGGGGGAGAGCGAGGCCAGGGTTGAGACTACGAAACAACATTACCGAGGAAGTTGCCAAGCAACGGAGTTATGTTCGGCAGTACAGAGAGTCGGTAGAGCATAGTTCTTAGATTTAAATCGTAACAACTATTTTGCGATTAATTTTATGTTGCTGTCCTTGACAAATTTTTGTTAGCTTTAAAACCAATTGTAAGTAGCCTACATTTGGCTGCCATCACAAAGTTTTAAAGTAAAATGTAAATACACTAACATGTTCATGTAGCCGGAAAGATAGGTAGCATCTTTTGCACTGTAACTAATGTCTTGGGCAATAGTACAAATTGATTGAAGCAGCAGTGTTATCAGCTGCCATACCGTAAAAATTAGTCGCAAGTGCTTGTTTTCTCTCAAGATCCAGCCGATACTGTAATACAACCTTAACTCAACACTTCTGCGAAGCGTTGAGCCAAAGCTCCCCAGAATAAATGCTATGACATCAGACAGTGAGGTCTCTGAGTTCATGCAAACTTTAGGAAAGAACTGAGGCTATCGCACTGATTTCAGATATTCTAGGCATTAATGGCATGTCGTATTGTGAATGGAAAAACTGGTTGAAGAGAAAACCTTCAATTGAAGCCTTTCCCAACCTAACATTCAGAATGAGCTATACATTACATTCAAGAAGGCACGTGGCTTGTTTGTTTCGTTGAAAGAAATGGCTTGTGCATTCCTCCGCCTGATGCGAACTAATGGAGATAGTACTAGATAGCGCTAGATGATGCCACATTCTGCAGACTTCCATTCAGTGAAATTGCCACTTTAATTGCTAGAATACTGACAGGTTCAACCAGAAGCAGTTTTACAGCCCTTTACTTTTCTGACACCTGAGCACGTCAATGTACCGTTAGAGTATTAAAATTGTTCTTTTTATAAAATATAAAAGTGTGACATCACATTTTTGACAGACCCCCCTCCCCATGTCATATTTTGTCACATTGAAGTGACCCCCCTCCCCCCTTCGAAGCGTGACGTACTTTATGAATGGTCTTTTAGGAGCCGGATTCCCAGCAGCATTAATTCAGAGCTAAGTAATATCGACGATCCTAGACTTAGCCGGATTTAAAGGAGTTTCCCTCCTTTAGAGACTAAGTCCGGTTTAGTGTTTGGAAAGGGCACATCTTATATAAGAGCCCCGTTTCTTATTGCCTTTAATCCAATTTAATTAAGAGTGCTTTAACTTAAATATTTCGAAGGTTTAACTGAATTTAATGGAGGGATAACCCTAAACCTGAATAATCGAATTAAACAGCTTTCGGACCGCATATCTTGTGTGGACTCCTTACTTTGCTCATTACTTACTTATTTGTGCTGTAGTTAGTGAAATTGCATTAGTGCCGACCGACCTCTGTTATCTTCGTAAGACCTAACAATCGGGAATTACGTGAGATTTACAATGGTGTCGAAGTATCAACACCAAGCAAGTAGGCTACCCTAAAAGTCGTGAGAAAAAAAATCCCAATTTAAAGTAGATTGCCATCATGACTAGCTGTAAGAATACTTCTAGGAATTTTTTAGACAAATTTCCCGATGCGAAGGAAAGAAAGCTAAAAAAACTCAGCTAGCAGTCGAATTCTTACGGCTCCTAGCCGTACTCCTAGCCAGCTCCTAGCCGTCGCAACGGAGGCCACCGATCCAGCAGTTCAGCAAGACAGGCAGGCAAATCGCGCACTGCCCTCTGCTCAACTGGACACGGAAACTACCAAGGCCGGCTACAGCTGCTTCACCCATCAGTCTAGCAGCCACCCGTACGGTCGCCCACGTGCACGATGCCCAACATGTAATATGTAATATGTAATATGTAAATCGAGAGCAGGAAGCATTCTGCTTATACGCTCCTTCTCAATAAAACCATAAAAAAAACAAGTTTAGAACTAAATAATTTTGTCTAGTCTGTTTTTGAAAGTGTTGATCGACGTTGCGTCAACGACACTCTGGGGCAGAGAGTTCCAATCGTCAATCACACGACGAGTGAAAAAAGATTTCACAGTGTTCACCCTTGCTTGCGGCTTGAAAATTTTGGAGCATCAGCCCCAACTCGCACATCGAACTCGGACAAATAAATTAGATAGTGCAACGCTTCTCAATTATTAAATTGAACGACCGTAACTTTAAGCGCTCATCCTTTTCATTCCCCTGCCCGCAGCCTACCGCATCATCTTCAAATCTTGAAGCAACTGCAGGAAATGAATGAATTAAAAGAAGAAATTAGGAGCCAAAAGACGAAGAAGCCAGCCTCTAAATCGACAGCCAACACTAACTTCGTAGCTTCACCTTCCCTTCTAGCGATACAGTAACCGTAGCATTTGCCGACCTAGCCAAGATGCCAAGAAATAGAAAAAACCAACAGAGCAGTTAGGAATCTTAAGGTGCAAGGCACAGTCAGTGAAGTTAGAGTAGTCGCGGTTCAACCAGAGAAAAGGGAACGCCGCTCATGTTTCAGATGCTACGGCGGAAGACACCTGAGCAGGGACTGTAGAACACAAGAGCACCATTTAGAAGCTGTAACGCCGATTTAACATTACTTTATTTAATCTTTGAGTGTTCATGTGTTAATTTTCGTTTTTGTAAACTACAATGTTTGGTTTAGGTTTGGCTATGGCGTTTTTCGGTTTCGAGTTTGGCTATGGCGCTATGTACTTCGTTTTTGGTGTGTGGTGGCGTTGAAGTCGTCACTGACGCTGTGTGGAAAAAACGTAGGTTCTTTAGGCTCTCCTTTAGGCAACCCTTTGTTACAAAATTTAAATTTGCCAGTTAATACCCCAATATTGGTACATCAGCAAAGTAGGCAAAGTAATGTGCCTGTCCCACCACTTGGTATGAGTCAAGGTAATAATACTGGGAATGTGCCTCAATCTTCACAAAGTACGGCTCCTGCCGCGAATGTTCAAACCCAAACAATTCAAGTCGATTTGGCCGAGTATATGTGGCTTCTTACTATTAAAGCCAATATGCAAGCCACAATGGGTAGTCAGTCATTAAATGTCCCATTTGTGGGTGCTACTATGCAGCCACAATTTACTACGGTACAAACTAATATTGGTTCATGTAGTCAGCCACCTCTTAACCCCTGTTTAGGTTCAAGTAGTCAGCAGCCTAACTTAAGTTTAGGGAATCAACAAACTAGTTTATTTGGCCAACAATCTAGTTTAGGTAATACTGCTGGTGCACAACCTAATATAAATTATCCAGGTGTAGGAGGACATAGTTAAAATCAACCCATTACGGGTTATAGTAATGTTCAGGCACTTCCTTCAATATGGACACCTAAGTTTGAAGTGAAGCCATTTGATGGGGATCCTGTGGAACCTGGTCCTAGGGAAATTTTGCTTAGAGCGGAACAACTTCAAGTAGGAAGGGGTATCCCCGAGCACATATTTCTGACGAACTGGCTCCCTACACTTTTGACAGGCATGGCATTACAGTGGTTTATGGCTTGCCCACCTCCACTGTCATGGCAACATTTCAAATGAGTTATGGTTAGATTTCAGGTGCGTAACCATCACAAAGTAGTTTTAGACAGGCTCACATCTAGGAGACACATCGAGGGTGAAATGGTTGCAGACTATATCCATGATATAGCGCTGCAAATTCAGCAACTTTCGTATGCTATGCCAGAGTACGAACAAGTGTGTCTGTTTAACAATAACATGGGTGCTGCATTCAAACTTATGTTAGGAACTAAATCTTACACCTCCCTGTTAGAATTAGCTGCTGGTGCGCGTAAAATTGAGGGTTTGTTAGATCAAACTGCAATTCAGGTATATTTGGGGCCGGCGGCACCTCAAATAACATCACAACCTAAAGTAGTTTCTGCACCTCAGTCAAGTAATACAGGAGTCGTAGCTAGTGGCACTAGTGGCTAGTGTAGTCACGATACCAAACATTATCACCTATTTGATACGTTTTCAACTCACGATGGTGGGTGCTCTGTACTTGTTTTAATTTTTTACTACGAACGGCTGCAATAGGGTCAGGGAACAATAAATTCAGCCGAGACTTTAATTCTCAGTTAAAGTACAATTTTCCGGGTGTTGTTTGCGTGGTAGCGGAGATAGTGATACGTGCTGATAGAAAATAGGAATTTATACTGTCTTGAATAGTAGACCCCTGTCGCTGTGCGGCCTTGTATACTCTCTTGAAATTGCGGACGTAAATTTCTGCCAATCCGTTGGTCCAGGGCGCAAAACTTGGGCCCGTCAAGTGCCTAATCCCAATGGATTTTAACCAATTTTGCTTTTCGGCGGACATAAATTGCGCAGTATTGTCCGTAACTAAGCTGTTCATTAAACCATATAAAGCTATATGACTGTTCAAAACGTCAATGACACGTGCGGACGTTGTAGTCTTCATTTTATGCACAAAAGGAATTTTGAAATGTGGGTCAGCAAGTATAAAAAACATGTAATTGTCCATCGGGCCGAGAAAATCATCAGTGTGCAATTTTGTATTAGGATTTAGGAAATATTCCCAAGTGTGTTGGGGCCCAGATGTTTGAGTATCTTTATACTCTTGATAATTTTGTCATGATTTGACTTTATTTTCCATGTCCGAGTCAATCTTAGGCCACCAGAGTTTTTGTCTAGCTAAACTTTTCAATTTAACTATGCCTAACTGAGCACTGAGTAGATCTTTCAAGATTTGTCTCAGCAAGGCCATCGGCACCAGGACTCTGTACCCCCAATATAGGGTTTCGTTTTCGACCGAGATTTCAGCACGGCGTGTGAAGTACGGTAACAGATAAGGAATTTCGCATTTGTCGGGCCAGCCATGGTTCACGTAATGATAAACTTTTGAAAGAACTTGATCACGTTTACTTTCAAGAATGAGTGTCTCGTTTAAATCTCGAAGATTAGAAACAGTTTCCAAAGCAAGAATATTGTGCTGCTCTTCTGCTTTTTCGAATTCCTAGGTATTTGGTAGTGGAAGTCGCATAATGCGCCTGCTGTCAAGTTAAGTTTACCGGGAATATGTTCGAATTCATTTTCGTAAGCATTAAGCATTACTGCCCAACACTGAACCCTGGCGGCTGCCATTTGCAGTATTCCTTTTTTAGGGCCAAAAATCCAAACTAAATCCTTTTAGTCAGACTGTAGTATGAATCGCTGACCATAAATGTATTCGTGAAACCGCTTCACTCCCCAAGCCACACTGAGAGCTTCCCGATCAAAATGTGAATAGCCCATTTCTGCGTGAGTTAGCTTACGTGAAGCGAAAGCTATCGGCCGCGATTCGCCGTTTTTCATGACATGCATGAGGCACGCGCCAACCCCGTAAGGTGAGCCGTCACAAACGAGTTTGAGCTTTAATTGCGGATCGTAATGAACCAGAACCTTAGATTAAGAAATAATTCTTTTACTTTACTCATGGCTCGATCACATTCTGCCCCCCAAACCCACTTCACACTTGGGTTTAATAAACGTGTTACTGGTGACAGAATAGGAGCAAGATTTGGTAGATATTTTGAGTAATTGTTTACAAAACCCAAAAAGCTCTGTAGCTCTTGAATACATGTTGGGTTAGGAGCGTTTGTGACTGCTTCGACAACCTCAGGGAGTGTATGCAGGCCTTCTGCATTTATCATGTGGCCTAAATATTTTAATTCAGGCCACGACACTTTGCACTTCACGATCTTAAGTTTGGCTCCTGCATCTTGTAAAGCATTTAACAGCCTGTTTAAAGATTCGTCATGTACAACCCCCTTCCCACTCACCAGGATGTCATCGTAAAATGGGAGATATTTGGGGATTTTACTGGTGACTTGAGTCATTTCCCTCTGGAAGATTCCAGGCCTGGACGCTAGGCCCAGGGGTACGCGAAGCCATCTAAACAAATCCAGGGATGTATTTATTGTTAAAGCTTCTTGTGACTCTTTATCGAGTTCAATTTGCAGAAAGGCATCCTTAAGATCGATAAGGGAAAAAGTGCCACTGCCTGCTAATTCGCTAAATAATTCTGCGGCCGTGGGAACCGGATAGTGGTCGACTTCCAGTTGGGGGTTCACGGTGGTCTTATAATCACCTATCACTCGGATTAATTGGCCATCCGGTTTGTGAACTATGACGATGGGCGTAGACAACTGAGAGGTTTCTACAGGCTCTTGAATTCCAAGGCCAATCAATCTATGAATTTCTTGGTTAACCTTTTATTTGAGTGCTTACGGAACTGGTCTTAAACAACAGTACACAGGCTTCGCATCAGGTTTTTCATGAATTTTGGCTTTAAAATTCTTAAACTTACCCATGCCTTCAGAAAATAGCTCTGGGAAACCCTTCACTATTTCGGAAGTGTCAACTGGTGTAATGGTAGTTTTAATTTTCGTTACACTTTTCTTAGGTTTCACTTTCGTTTGTAAGTCGTAAAATGGATAGTAGTCAACCCAAAAAATAGAAAGCCAATCCTTTCCCCTTAATGCTGGTTTATACAATTTTGAAACTAATGCATCCAAATGTTTGACTTGACCAACCTTCAACCTTCAGACTTAACGGTGTAAATCGTGTTCTCAATTCTGTCAGTGTATGAGTGTATCGAGTACGGACTGAGCTTTAAAGGACAGTCCACAAAATATTTTTGATGCCACTTAGTAGGGATAATGGATGCGTCTGCCCCGGAATCAAGTTCCATTTCTAGCTTGACACCATTTAGGCAGACTGGCATTTTCCATTTATGGATTTTCATAGCATTAACTACTACTACTATTTTGTTGGTTTGGAGGGGAATTGAAATCTGGTCCGCAGCCTGACTCAGTCCAAGAGTATTATTTTTCAGCACAAGACAGTCTGAATCACTATCAGACCCGGAACCAGACTCTGAATTTTCGGCGACAACATCCTGGTCATCTTCACCATCGCTATCGCGTTCAAGTTTGTTAATGCGTTTTTTGTAGCTATACATCTGTTTAGACTTCGGCCTAGCCGTAAGATTTGTGTTAAAACTTGCTTTAGAGTGGTCGAGTGATTTTGAAGTTCTATTTGAATGACTAGCTTTTCTGCACACTGCTTTTAAATGGCCGACAGTGTGGCATCTGCCGCAAGTATATTCGCAATATTTACAACGTGTTTTCACGTGGCCAGATTTGCCGCAGCAGTAGCAAATAAAATCCTTAGTGGATTTAGGTCTACTTGGTGGTTTGCTAGATTTTTTAGCTACGTAATTAACAGCTCTAGAATGGCCTCTCAAAACGCTTTGGTCTGTTTCAGCAGATTCTAAGGATAAAGCTAGGGATGTTGTAGCCTTAAATCCAGAGTCTGCTTCAACAACTTGCATTGAATGACTTCAGATTAGATCCCCCAATTAGGCGATCCCTAATCATTTCGCTGTTAACATCTTTATTTTAGCGAAGTCACAATACTTCGTCATTAGCTTTAGTGCAGCTAAATATTCCCCAATACTCTCATGTGATTTTTGCAACCTTCTAAAGAATTTAACACACTCAGACACCACGGAGGGCACTGGGTCGATGTTGTCTAATACTTTTTTAACGAGTTCGTCAAAAGTTAATGAGTTGGGCAAATCAGGTAAAATTATATTCAATATCCTGTCAAACATTTTCTGGCCTACAGATGCCATTAGAAAATTTACTTGCTTGGTTGCTGGTATTTCTTTAGCTTTAAATAACAACTAATTCGGTTAGAGTATTTATCGGACTCGCAATCGAATTCCAAAAATAAACCAGCGGTTTTAGACGAACCCATGTTGACGTCGTCTTCACTATCACTAGATTCAAAATTTAAAGTTAAATTTAAACTAGCTTTATTAACGCTTGCATTCACTACTGAATTATTTTAGCTTCACTTTCACAGCTACTTTTAGCCGCTTCAGGTGGTATGCTACCAACACCTGTCTTTGGCATAAGCCTTACAAAATTAAATTTAATTAAATTTAATTACAATCCTGTTTAACTTGCAAGGTTTAAACTGGAGCACTCAAGACTGCCGGTCAACTATTTAAACACAGAACTAAATCAAGCTTGACTGTAGCCTACCTAGTTTTATAAATTAACGGCCTACAAATTAAATTTAAAGGGACTAGGCTTTGAAATAATGTTTCTACGTTCACCATAATTGCAACGTTTTACAAAAACAACACTTCTGGCCTAAGCCTCAGCACAGACCAGATTTTATTAAGTTGAAGCATAAACCTACGGTGTTAAATTTTACACCGGGACACACCAGCCCGAATATGGGCAATGGCACAATCGAATTAACAAGGGTTAATTTAGCAGCGCATTTTTCGGGCCTTCGGGTTTATAGTACTGCCTGTGTGGACACGGATACGCCAGTGCGTCGCTCTAGAACACTGCAAAGGTAAAATTAACTATAATAAATCTAATTGCCCACTTCGGTTCTAGTGGTTAAGGTACTAAATTTAACTATTATCATTTCCAAACTACAATTCACTACCACGACAAAATAACACTTTGAAAAAGTTTAACTCTGATAGGAATTCAGAGCACTAATTTTCATTGCCAAAATGAAAAAATTTTGCAACTTACCACAAATATGGAGCAAAGATGTGGTTGATGACCTATCAGTTTAAACTTAAATTTAATGATTACCAATAGTACCAGACTCGTCACGAACTGTGATGTCCTTGGCTTGGACACACCTAAGCCCAGCGTGGGCACCAATGGTAAAGAAACACATGGACTACCAGAGTGTAGGCTACAGCTGATAAAGACAACTAACTTCCTGTTTACTTCTCTTTAAATACTGTTACAACAGGAAGTAATGTGATGAGAACAAATGCTATATACAATAATGGGATAGCCTATTAAGTAGTTAAAGGGTTATCTGGGTATGGTTAACATAAAGACATGAAATTGAAGGCAGCCATTGTGGAGCACTCAAGTGACGACTCCACAATGTGGAGTCGTCACTTGTGTGTTCCACAACACCAACTCCATCTAGCGGCGGAGATCGACACTACAGGGCTAGTCGAAGACCTAGATCCTAGTATCGAAAAACATGTAGTCAAAGAAGACCCAACTCAAGCTCGAATCGACTGCATAGGCTACAACTCGAAACCTGATCACCCAAGGCCCTATCTAATTTTTAATTTCGGCAATTTAAGTAAAGTAGCACTTTTAGATAGTGAAGCAGGAGTTTCGCTGATCGAATCGTCTACTGCACGAGAATTGATACGAAACCCACAAATTAAATGTCACGAAGTCGAAACCGTAGCTCCCGTAAATTTAGTAGGTGTCGGTGGAAAAAGGATAACAGCAGAAAAAAACGTTGACCGCTGAAACAAGCAAATGCGGATTTTCCACAAACCAGCAGTTTAGAGTAGTCCCCAATGGCAGTTTTGGAAAAATCCACATTTTATTGGGTTATGATTTTTTTGTCAAAACAACCTGAATTGGTTAAATTAAATTGTTCAGACCAAATTTTAGAAATGGGGGATCTCAAATTTTATCTGTCTCCATCACCATTCATTCGATGCTTGGGAAAATTATGGTCTGAACAAGGAATTCATTAATTTCGAAAATTATAACGTTACAACTGAGCAATTGCAGCTTTCAATATTTCTTCAGATGACGAAACAGCCGAAAATCTAAGATCCGTTTGGAATCCGACACCTCAACAATATTATAAAGAGGTACCACCAGTTTCGTTATACAAAGATGTTGTTTTACCAAACAATAGCGAGACAAAAATTTGCGGAGTTCTCCATCAAGCCTATCCTGAACACCAAAGTGGCATATTTTACCACAATGCAAAGAAATTCCGATTCTTCTTGCCAGATGTTTGGTTAACACTAGACCTACTGGTTTAATCCCGATTATGGCTATTAACACATCTGGAGAAGATCAATTTCTAAAGGCAGGTTCTATTTTGGGCCACTACACAACGCCTGAAATAGAATATAATGCCAAAGAGCACAAAATGAACAGGATCTAGGAACGCCAATTACAAAAGATAATCCCATCCCTTCAAGCTTAACTCAAACAATAGGAAGAGCACAGTCAAAAGATAGAACGGACAAAAGGTTGAGTTGGGGCTAAGTCCCTCTAGGACATTACAGGCGACACATATCGAGTGCCGCGGATGGCTAGTTGCAAGACCGTAGAGGCGCATCACGTGACCAAGCTTTCCGCAACGACAAGATGGTGGCCAGCGGAAGCGATGGCTGGTTCGAGTGGTAAGTAACTTTCATAGTTTGCGCTACGAAACATGGTTTGTTGTGTAAACGCAATTTAAACCATTAGGAAGCAATACATAATATTATATTTCGTGGCCTATTTCATAAATCTTTGTATGAACCCTTCAATAGTAGCTTGTTGCTGTACATTTTTTACTGCTGTTACATGACGTGATGTGAGTGTTTACTAACAGACGTGCTTGTGAATTTGTGATCGCCTGTTTACATGACGTTTAGTGGTAAACTGCAGAGAATACACGATCACCACCCCGCTACTAAGTGTTAATATCCTCAATAAAGACTATTTCTTTTTCGTTCAATTGCTGTGTCTTAGGGGCGAAGGGTGTGGGGACTAGGGCCGCGTGTAGGCTCAACCATGATGCTAGTCAATACCATATCTATGTTCCTACTCTCTGAACGCCTCCCCCGAGCATTATAAAGATGTCAAATTACCGGTGTTAGTTCGTTGACGTTCATAGTGACATCCGTTCGTGGTTTGAAGGATGAAGCGGACTATTTTTTTTAACTTATGTAGACAATGCAGTCAACTGTAGGCTTCACCCAAAGTTGTTTTTTTGCTTTTATTAATTACTGATAAAATCCATTACCCTTGATAAAAGTAAACTGGTTATTCTAGCCTCAAAATTTGTTTTGTTGGGATGTCGATTATCACAATAATTTTAAAACCTTTTGCCGGGATAAACAATTTTGTCGTGCCACCCCTATCGTGGGTAAAGTGACCCACCTCATGTTTAGCAATTAGATTAGCATTATCAGAGCACCAATGGCTTAAGATTAAATGACCAGGATTGCACTTAGTTGGGCTCTGATATCGCTACTTTCTATGGCAAAAACTTAGTGGGCCCGTTTACCATGGTTTGAGTATGGTAGCACATATTTTGGTGGTAATTTTTTTTTTTGGGGGGGGGGGGGAACGGGGGAGTGTTGTCGTTTTGAACTTTTTACAACAATGTAGACTAAATTACATAAAGTAGGCCTGTGGTTCACGTTTTGTCAAAACTATTAGTATAAACTGGCGAATTTTTGATAATTCTCTACTGATCATCATCTTCGGCCGGAGGAACACTGCCCTTTCACATACAAACACCTTTCTGTAAGTAATTTTGTCAAAAGCCAAAGTATCGATATTTACGATGTAGACTAGATGTAAACTCCTATAAAATTTTGTTCTCGAAAAGTAATATGAAAATCTGAACTCCCGCGATGCTGTTTTTATCGATGTTGGTTTTACCATACCGATGCATTTCGATGTTTGCTGATAAAAAATAAATAGCCACCCAAATGGAAAGTGACTGAGGAGAACATTGGGGGGTGGGGGTGCCCCAGAAGAAGGTGGGAATATCATGAGTGTTTGGAAAGGTAAAGGTAATTTATTTTACCAAATCAAGCCAACAGCAGAAAAAAAAGAAAACTACATCAGATGGAAAAACAAAACAAAAAAGCATGTGCCTGTGCATGTGCTAATTAGTTGTCATTGATTTGTTAATGTGATACTACCACGGGGACTGGAATCAGGGAGGGCTTGCACGACTCAGCCAGCCTGATGATGTGTGCTACTGAAGTAATGTTGGTTTCTGCACGAATGTTTCCGTGATAATTTCAGGATTAAAAAAAAACGAAAAAAACATTGATTGTTCACTCAGTATCGACAAATGCTCGATGTTGACAAAACTTCAACATCGCGATGCATTAATCGAAAATCGAACAACGTTGTCAACTTTGCACCTTGTTACACCGCGATAACAAATATTAAAGGCACATTTCGCCCAGAGCCATTTTTCTCGATCCACTACATCAAGTACGGCCCCAAAGGTCTATTTCCTTACCGTTAGTCAATCCCTTGGTAAAAATCTGTTTTAAAATGTGGCGTCTAGGAGATTTTCTGTTGAATAATTGTTAACTTTATTTACTGCGCCCCACAGTATATGATGCATTGCGAGTTTACAATAATCACGACGTATAATTTCTGTGTGTGCATGTACTAATTTTCTAATAATTACCAAGAGATCAAAAATCTAAAAGACTAATGCGGTAAAAATTTAAATTAATTATTCCAATAGATCGCCGAAACAAACTTATAAGACACTAGCCTAGAAAATCATAAATTGTGATGTTAAAATACGAGAATCATTCCGGTTTGTGACGACACAAACTTTAACTTGATGCTGTTTCGTATACTATTCCCAAAGTCAACCGAGAGAGCAGCTACGTTCCTTGCTCAGCTACCACCCTAGACGACCTAGGGCTGATAAATGTGTGGATGGCGATTTACGCCTGACTGTTAATAAGGCAGGCCGGGTGTCCCTTTAAAAGGCTGTTCAATGCTGTTGCAGTTTGCTATCGTGGCGTCAGAGTTGGTTTGTTAGCACCATCTTCATGAAATAAAAAGAACAAAATTGTTAGTTGGCAAAAGGAAGTTGACAGATTTTAATGTTTCGATCGTAAACAATTTCACTGTTATTTCAATTCGAAATATGCTAATCTCACGTAGAGGTCAAGATTAGCATGGCCAATTGCCACATGGCGATTAATTTAGCGACCATAAACTTTCGACTAGTCAGCCGCAAATTAAATTTAGTAATTGGTGAACTAGGCTAATAAGCTTCAACACTGACTCCTTATTTATGTTGTCAATGTATTCTTTTGCTATATGCTCACATTAAAGTTTGCCCAATGCATCTCCCCATTATAGTCACTCTTTATAATAATATGGTAAAAAAAACACATGGCAATAAATTAACACGCAACTGGCGAATAATCAAGGCTAACTTACCACTAAGTGAGACTTGTAAAAAATGTTACTCTTGACCTATAATCTGACGCTGTAGAGCCTCAGTCGTTCTAAAGGTTACTTAGCAAAAAAAATAGAATTTGCGATGGAGTTATGCTCATTCGTGAAGCCATAAAACTTGCATATTTTTTTTGACGTGACTACGTGAATAAAAAATAGTTTTTCAATAGTTTTGTGCTTGAGTCTTGTTCAGTATAGCCATGGCATTATTGTGAACAACCCTTCACCTTCTGGATCCTTCGCTCGTCTTGATGTCCGTCAACCATACGTTGGTTTTTCCAACATCCTGACCCTGCGTTTCTCCTCACCCTTCGCTTGGCATCACCCTTCCCCTGACAGCGAACCCTTCACCTCTTCCCACCCTTCACCACAACACTCCTCATCTGTTGGATGTCCCTCCACCTGCTGAACCCTTAACCTTCAGCACCCTTCGCCCTTTTGGAGTCCTTCGCTAGTCACTGCTTCCCCTCTTGAGACTTTCCAAATCTAAACATTTCCTTTACTGACGATTTTCACCTTTGTCAATAGATTAACCCCTCGTCGAATCCAACCAACACTTCTCTTCAATCCTCGTTCTACAAGACAACCCTTCGCCTGTTGAACCCTTCACCTGACGAACCCTTTGCCCTTGGTGTTCCTTTTTGTCCAACCATCTTTCTAGTTTCCTCAACTTGGTTTCACCCTTCGTCTTTTTGACCGCTCATCCGAAACCAACCCTTTGCCTGTCTCACCCTTCGCCCGGTGATCATCTCTTCAACCTGTACCCTTCGCTTCCATTGTCAACCCTTCGCCCTTCTCGCTTCACCCTGTATTGGCTGTCACGGAACTGTTTCTTTCTTTGCAACAACGCTTAACAATAATTCATTATATAAACTTCTTAAGTTAAAGTTGGGAAGGGACATTTCCTTCTGCCAAATTCTTGAGTGCCGTGATGCACCCTGCTTTTCTCCACTTCCTGTTACAACACTTGAATAGGAGGGCTGTTGGTGTTCCCCCACCTCCGACTCTTCCTCACATTGTCTCGTTGACTCTGTCATGTTCATCATGGCCCCCAAACTCAACCTTCTTTAACTTCTGCACCTACAGCCATTTGTGGTTGGATTGTAGCCAATGCTCGTGCACCTGACACTTGTAAACGTGCTCCGATCGTTTCAAAACCTAAGCGACATGACCCCGGCACAGCATGCCAAACTCGTCCCCATTGCAACTACTTCGATGACCCCTGTTTAATCTGTTTTGACATTTCTCCGGACGATTAGATTTTCATTTCCAAGAAAAACACCGCAGCAAATAAAAGGAATGACCAGATGAAGAAGAAGGAACGTGAACGTCTTGGTAATGAATCGAAAAACTCTACACCTTGATCAAAGTAGGCTGTCTCCGCCACCTCTTCCTCATCCGCTTCATCATGCGACGCCTGTTCGTTGATTGTGTTTTCATCAACTGTGCTTCAGCCTTCAACCCACCAGCATTGGTTTCCCAACCCTTCAATTCTCCCCACCGTCAACTGGCACCACTTCCTCCTCTGCACCACCACTTTCGACTTTTCAAGTAGAATCCTCCGCCGCTTACACGTTTGACCTGGACAATGCCATATCTCATCCTAAAGGTAACCAAACCTCTCCAATCCTGCCATTTTGTGTCAACTTTTATAGAAACGTCTTGACCTATTGGACAAAAGCATTTGCCGCCTTGAGTCAAATGCTGTTCCGATCGCTTGTCGCTTTGACAAACTCAAATCGAAAATCTCGAAGGCTCACAATGAAATTGCGGCCCTCAAACGCAATGTTCTCAACATTCAAGCAACAAACTCCAGACTTTGCAACAAATTATTCCTTTCAGACTCACAACTCCGTAAACTCTCCCCCTTTCTGGCTTCTGCCTCAAATTCCATCACCCATCAACGCCCACTTTCTGCTCGTCGGCCAATCAATCAATCTCCTTCTGGGAAACCCATCGCTTCCGCTAAACCTCTGACGCCCAAGCCCAAATCAACTCAACCGGTCTCTCATCCCGTCAACACTCAATCCAGCACTAATTCTCACTCAACACACCTTGCATTTAAATCTGACAAGGCCTCACAAACTTTCAGCATGCCCAACAACTTCTCCAGAGTTGATCCATCACTCTCACCCGCGCAACCTTTCAAAAACTTCACCGGGTGAAAACAGTAAACCCCAGCCTGCCCCAGGTTTCAAATTTCCAGCATTCTGACATCGAAAGAACCAATGTGCCATGCCACCGGACAAATTTGTAGGTCGGCAAATTTGGCAGTTTGATAACACATCAACATTCATCCCTTGCGAAGCCAAAATGGAGAAGCTATCTCTCTGCAAAACACGCCAATTAGTCCACAGAGACTGCAGGTCCCGTGCCAGGGGCTATTCTTTCACCTTCACAACACGCACTCAAACAACAGCCTCCCCCTTCCATTCAAGGGGACAGAACTGGTGCTCTCTCCTTTGATGGGTGGCTCTTCACACTGTGTGCTGCGCCAACCTGTCTTCCCGGCAACCTCCAGTTCCTCACTCTCCTTGGTTATGTGGAGCCTTCCGTTTCAGCACCCATTCAAAATCCCCCCCCCCCCCCAAAAAAAAAAACCTCCTTCGGAAAACCTCCTTTTCCACCATGAAGATGCTCACTCACTCATATAAAAATAATCAAATATCTCCTTTCACCTCTCTGTGAGATCCTCACCACCGAAATGTGAAACCCAATCAATTTTCAACCCAACAATGCTCTGAGTTGTTTGACCACAACCGCATGGTGCACCTCGACCACACGTCTCAACAAGATCTATGGCTCCTCTGTAAACTTAATCACATCGCCTGTTCTTCTCTGGAACCATGGGAAGTATTCTGGAAACTCACCATTCGGTAACACAACTTTCACTTCCCGGCCTCTTGCGCCACAAAAGGATGAAGTGTCTCATCCTCAACTCTTCTTGGAAGCTCTAACCCTGCATCAACACCCTCTGCTCAGCTTCCCTTCATTGTGCCTCCTCTTCATTCAACGAAAGGACCTCCCGTTCATACCCCAGGTAAGAAACCCCACCTTCTTTTCTTCTGTTATATTTTTTTCGAGATATTTCTTACACTCACCAGAATGTTTTTGATGTCATCCACATGACCCAACTCTTCCCCTAAGCAGATAGACTTTGCGCATGGACATCTGCGGAGACCCGGTCTCCTGGGGGCTTAGCTCGCAACCCAGGGTACCCGTCAAAGTGGTACTCGCCACCGCAACTGACGAGGCCAACTGTTAATGCAAGAAATTTACAGGTAGTAGATATTTTCATGCCGGCGCATAAAAACTCCCAATTTTTCGAGCAGTCAAAATTGGTTTTTATCACCTTACCGAAAATATATGGTACCTGTACCCAACCTGCCTCCTCTCTTGAGCCACTACCATGACACATCGAGAGGAAAAGTAGATGGCTGGCTATTGTCGTAAGACCATTTATGGAGGGTCTGCTAATTTTTTGCATTTAAAAAAAAAGTGTCCTGCGTGTAACTCGTTGGGTTACTCATCAGGAAAAAAATCTGTGCTATTTGAATATTTTTTGCGGGTTTTTTTTTTGTTACAAGTTATGCGTATTTTTTTTTCCGGATAAGAGGTGTGACTTTCTAGCGCGTGGACCATTTGATACGGGGAAGGGGTGGGTATACAAGGCGCAGATAATTACGTCAATCTTCATATCAGCCATGGCTGCCAATTACAAGGTGGTCTCGAGGTTCCAGTGCGGGAAATGCACACGCACTCTTTTGCAGAAGCCTTGTGTTTTAAACTTTACTTGCCTCGATTGCGGAGGACTCGTTTCAGCGCACAAGTTTTGGCGCACAACGACCGATGCGGTGGAAAAATGACCACGCTTGAAAAAATCAAGTTTGAATGTGCATATTCCTGCGAAGCTTGTCGGAAGTATTTTCCTGATTTAGCAAAAGCTACGGTTCATACCAGGATTTCACATTCATCTCTTCCCGACGAACGAAGAGAAGGTAGATAAAAAAAAAGGATCAAAGATGATTGATGAAGAACAAAAACGAGAGATGTCTGACAATGAGATTTTCGTGTGTCAATACTGCGAAAAGACGTTCAGGAACAATAAGTATAAAAGGAGACACGAAAGGCGTCACGAAGGGAAATGTAACATGAGCTGCAAATCGTGCGGTGTGACTTACTCTAATCAGCTCGCGTATAAACGGCACAAGTGTGGTGGGGCTGTAAAACAACGTGCGTTGAAAATTGGAGAGTCTTCAAAAAAGAGACGTAAGTTGTCTTTTCCCAAACTCAAACCTGTGTTGAAGAAAGAAATAATTTCTCAAATACCCGCAAATTTCAACCTCATTTTCAACAATGTCAGATCTCTAGTCGTGCCTATAATAGAGGATACCAGAATAGACTGGGCCGTGTCCTATATGATTTACGATTTGAAAGACAAGACGGAGGTGACAGACGATACCGAACTCGAGGTGAGGCCTTTCAGTTTGGAATTAGGATTTGATCTAGTGCGCGATGCTTTCAACAGATGCTTCTTAACTTTCAAACGGGATTTTACGCAGGATGAAATGCACTACGAGCCCTTGATTTTGTTGGAACAATACAAGGACAAATATTGGAATCTTTCAGAACAATGTCAACGTCTTATGGTAAACATAAAAGCTCAAATTGGATTATGCTTTCTCTTCGAAAAAGCGACGGATAATTCGGAAACTATTAAGGCTCATTTTAACTCCAACCTGACCAGATTGGGGAGCAAGGAGGTGCTTTCGGAAATGTCCAACAAGATTCTGCATAGTATTGGACAGTTTGCTGTAGAAGGAAGTGGATAGGTCGTCAAGCAATGCGTTTGCACCGAACTATGCGTTGGAATTTATAGACCTTTTGCGGGGAAAGGTTACGTAGCACTTCCCAACAACCTCAAAATAAGTCCCAATATACTGGTTAATGTGCGTAGAATGTGCATGATAGATGTTTTCTGTGGTCCGTGTTGGCTAGTATACACCCCGTTCCATCTTCGCAACATGATTGGGATACGAAACATTATCTGTCTCATGCGCACGAGTTAGTTGTAGGTGTGTTGGACCCCGTTCCTTTATCCAAAATCGCGGGGTTTGAAAAAGCCAACAACATTTCGGTATCTGTTTTTGGTTTCGAGGATGACGAGACTTGCGTTTATCGCGCGAGTTCCTTAGTTGAAAGTAAGCATCACGTCGACTTGCTTCTTCTCAACGGACACTACGTGACGATAAAAGACTTCAACACATTCATCGCGACTTTCAACCCCAACAAGTGCTTGAAGTATTTTTTCAGGCATTGCTTACACGGTTTTCGAAATCGTTTCAGGTATGGAAACTACCACCTTCCTTCTTGTGTGGGAGTTCCGTATCAAAAGACCACATTGCCCGACAATAATGTTATCCGGTTTAAGAATTTTAAGAACGAACTCAAAAGGTTGTAAATAGCTTACGTGAACTTAGAAGCGGCGCTGCACCCAGTCTCCAGTTGCAATGGAAACAATACATACACCAGAGTTAACCACATTCACCAAGCTTGCATTTTGCCTACATGATTGTCGACCACTTAGGTGGAGTTTTTTCTAAAAAGTTATACAGCGGAGTAGACTGCGTGCAAGTTTTCTTCGAATCGATATTAGAGGAGCAGAAAAAGATCGTGGCTTACGTGGATTCCCACAAGCAACGAATAAAACATTTAACCAAGGAACAGGGGGTTGCTGTACAAAGATGCTGCGGTGTGCCATATCTGCAAACAAGGAGCATTTACTCTACCTCAAGAAAAGTTTAACGGATTTACGAAAGTACGAGACCACGACCACATCACTGGTAAATTTAGAGGAGCCGCGTACAACAAGTGTAACTTTTCTTACACCTTGAGCAAAAACATAGCGGTTGTTATGCATAATTTCGAAAAATACGACAGTCATTTCGTCGTGAAGGCTTTGAATTCGTTTAAAGATTTGAAGGCTCTGCTTAATGTCAGGATCATCGCTAAGAACAAGGAAAGAATCAGCAGCATGAGATTGGGCAGTTTTACATTCATAGATAGTCTAGTGTTTATGACGGCATCGTTGGAAACTCTAGCTTCGAACTTAATAGCTTTAGCATTATGGACAAGCTTTTCGAAGGTGAATCCGTGGAGCTCGTACGAGGTGTTAGGCGAAAAGGTGTGTTTCCCTATGAATACCTGACAAATGTGGACGTGTTTGAGGAGAGGTGTTTACCTCCCATGTCGGCATTTGTCTCGTTGTTGAAAGGAGCGATCTGCTCCGAAGCTTATCAACACGCGATGAAGATTTGGGAAATGAAGGCAAATGCAAAACGTTTGGAGATTACAACGACCTGCATTTGAGGACGGACGTCGGGCTTTTAGCCGAGATCTTTGAAAACTTTAGAGCGACGGGTTTGGCTAGTTACGGATTGGACCCCTCCCATTACATTTCTACACCCTCCCTATCTTGGGACGCGGCGCTCAAGAGGACAGGAGTCTTTTTTATCTCTTCACTAACATTGACATGCATCTTATGGTGGAAAAGGGCGTAAGAGGCGGTGTCTCGTTTATAGCTAGAAGATACGCTAAAGCCAACAACCCGTATATACCATCTACCTTCGACCCTGATAAAAAGAATTCTTACATAATATTTTTGGACTTCAACAACTTGTACGGTTGTGCAATGTGCAAGTATCTACCGACTGGAGAGTACGAATGGGTGCCGGAAGACCAGCTCGAGAATATAAATCTCGATAATTACGGAGATCAGAGTGAAACAGGGCTGATATTAGAAGTGGACTTGGAATACCCGGAGATGCTTCATGCATCGCACAATGATTTCCCGTTAGCTCCGGAGCACATGAAAACCACAAAGTCTATACTTTCTCCTTTCAACCGTCGAGCAATCGAGGACTTGCGGTTAACATACAGCAAAGGCCTAAAGTTAACAACTAACCTTCGCTCAAAGACAAACTACGTGGTCCACTACAGGAATTTGAAATACTACACCTCTCTCGGCATGGTTCTCAAGAAAATACACAGAGTGATCAGCTTTAATCAAACCCCTTGGCTGAAACCTTACATAGAGTTTAATAACGAGAAACGGCAAGCAGCTAGTAACGATTTTGACAAAAACGTCTACAAACTGCGAAATAATTCGATTTTCGGTAAGACGATAGAGAACAAGCACAAGAGAAACAACGTCTTGATTGCAACCACGAAAGAGAAAGCCATCAAGTACGCGTCTCACCCCTGCACCATGAGTTTCACTTCTCTAAGCGAGGATTTGTGATATTTACAAAGACTCCAGCAAACATCATCTTGAACAAGCCCATCGTGGTTGGGTTTAGCGTCTTGGAACTGTCAAAGTTACTAGTCTACCGGTTTCACTACAACCACATGATGAAAAAGTATGAACCGGAGCGATATAAACTCCTAGTCACGGACAAGGATAGTCTGTGTTACGAGATAGAAACAGACGATATTTACAAAGATATGGAAGAAGATGCGCCGTTGTTCGACACATCCGACACCCAAAAGATAATTTCTTACACTCCAACATCAACAAAAAAGTATTGGGGAAGATGAAAGATGAGAGTCCGGGGTGCCCAATTTCCGAGTTTGTAGGTTTAAAGTCAAAGCTTTACAGCATTTTACAATCGGATGGGAAGAACAAGATGGCCTGCAAAGGCATTAAGAAAACGGCACAAGTGGTACACGAAACGTACAAGAATGTGCTGTTTAATAATAGCATCGTGAGAACTCTGGGGTCTTACATTCGTTCGGAGGTGCACGAACGAAAAACTGTCATCATCAACAAGTTGGCTTTCAGTCCCTACGATGACAAGAGAAGGGTCTGCGACGATGCAGTCAGTACTCTAGTGTATGGGCATGTGAATTCAGCTTAAACTATCTATATTATCTGTCCAATTGTCTTTAGAACGTAACTTTAGAAATCCTGACTTTATTTCCTACGGTGAACTTGGGTTTCTTCAGCAGTTGTTTAGGGCTAGTTCGTCTCAGCAACGGATCATGACGTCTGGTTACTTCCCTAGGTTTCAGTTTTGTGGTGGAATGAACCGTGTCATTATATTGTGAAACCAACTTGTCGATAATCTGAATCCACTTGTAATTCCCCTGCCTGGTGAATTTTTTCCACATTTGAGTTTTCAGCGTTCTGTTGAAGCGTTCAACCATGCTCGCTTTCTTCTCAGAGTACGTAGAGTACATGATAATGTTATGGTGCCTAATTAGCACTTTGAAATTTTTATTGTAGAACTCACTACCTAAATCGACTTGTACATTTTTAGGGGCTGTCGCTCCTGAGAGTATCTTCTTGAAAGCTTCGGTAATATCTAGACTGGTTTTAGATTTAAGAGGGATGGCCCAAGCAAACTTGGACATGACATTAATGCAAGTCAGTAGGTAGTTAAATCCTTTATTTAGCTTAGCGTATGGTATCATCTCCACCAAGTCAGCTTGCCATAGATCGTTTAGGGCCAGTACAATCACTTTATGTCTTGGAAAATTTTTCCGCGGTTGGTTTGTGAAGTTAGTTTACGAGTTGATCCATTTCGGTTTTTTTCCCCATTCCGAATTTTATTTTTGTTTGCATTATTTTTTTAATGATCAATACGGCTAATTTTTCTTTCCAAAAAACTGAAGGATTCTTGCGTACTTTTCGAACTTTAGACATTAGAATTTCATCGGCAACGTGCCTTTGGTTTAAATCTGAACTCTTCCAGTAGGCAATATCGTGATCTTTACACGCCTCGTCCAATACATTTATTCCTTTTCTAGTTTTGTTCTAGGCCCGTAATAGTGATACCCCGGCAAATGTAATTCTGCGGGCAAATGGTCAATCAGTTTATTTACAATACCCTCCTCAAATTTAACGAAGGAAGATTTTTTTGCTTCCACACACATCACAAAACACTACTTCCATTCGTCTGTTATTTTTCGATATTGAAATTATAGGTGGTTCGAGTCGGTTAGATGTTTGGCGTTTACATTTCACGCATAACTTCATCTTGGTTGTTTTTTTATTATACAAACAATTTTTAACCTAAATTTTGATAAGCGATATTTTTTTCACGAGTGGTGATGACGCGTCGTTGTTCAAATTCTGATAAAATTTCAATCATCTCATTCCTGTGACCATCGTGCCCTGCTCTGGTGGATCCATACAAAAGCCTCAATCTCCTGACCAGATCGTTTGGATCATCGTAGTACTTGTAATCCACCATTCTAGTATACCCGGTTTTTTTCACCATGCCAGTCCTCTTTTTCTTCGTTTTCATATCCTCCCCAATAGGTCCTATTATTGCAGCGTACTAGGCACCGCGATTAGACTTGGGTTTTCAACTACCCGGGTCGTTGTTTTGATAGATGGCGTTCATATTTTTTAAAAGAGACGCGTAAGATGCCTTGACATCAAGAGGATACGAAGGTTCTTTCAGGTCCTTAAAAACCAGCAAACTCCAAAGTGCTCGTCATCCTGGGTACTGTTTACCGCCAACAACTATATCGTTCTCGAATATTTTTACGGGTTTATTCGACATGCTCATTTCTCCGGTTTTCATGTCATATTGCAGGCCAAAGACTGGGTCGGAATCCTTGGGATTTTTCGAAAAATTTGAGCAAGAAATATTTTGCCGTTTGCCCAATGATTTGCCCCGGTAACAGACTATCCAAGGCTCTGAGGGTGGGGAAATTTGGAATTTTTGGAGGTGTCGAAACGCGTCTGTTTTGAATTGCTGAAAGCACAGGGGTGTCTTTCGGTCCTGTACTGGTAGACGCTGCAACGACGGTTTCCACAGCTTCCCCCCTACTCCTTGAGCTAAGGCCTTAGTGGGCCTCTTTACCTTGCTATGTATTCTGTATACTCTGTATCTTTATCGATGTATTCCAGTAATGCTGTGTATTTTGATGTATGGTCCAGTCCCTGGAGATCAGTGGTCTGGATGGCTCTGGCCTTGCCTGCCCCTAGGGGTAGCTGATAGCAGAGATGGATCATGGGATACCAGGATATGGTACAGGATGCACCTTGCACCACCAGTGGCAGGTACTGGCAGCAGCTCTAGGTACTTAAGGCCTTGCAGCCTCACTGTGGGAGCTAGTTCCTAACCAGCTAAAAACTCTTCCTGAAGTGTGCCACTCTGCTAGTAGCCCTGATCAGAGCATCCTTGAACCATTGGACAACATCTCCTGAGGACAGACCGCGTAGCCCTGTAATAAACCCTGAATTTACCATCCTGCTGGCGTTCTTCCTTGTAGCGGGCATAGCGGGGTTGCACAAGTGGTGCATCACAAGTGGTGAATGACGGAATAATTTTTGTGGATGTAAAAAAAGATATTATGAATGCACCGAATTTAAAAATTCTGGTGCCCTGTTCGCTGCAAAAGAAAATTATTCAGCTAGTTCACGATATGTTTACAGGTCCTCATATAGGTGTTTACAAGTCAATAAAACGCATACTTTTTTTTATTATTAGTACACATGGTTGAGCGCTTCGAAATTGATTTCAAATTACGTAAGGACGTGTAAAGTTGTCAGGTCCATAAAGTGTAGCAAACTCGTAAGAAGACTAGAACGACGACGGTAACGGAAATGGAAGCATGAGAAAATATTGTTTTTAACCTGAAAGGCCCACTGGTACGGAGTACAGATGGTTTTGCTTACATCCTAGTGGTGCTTGATAAATGGAGTCATTGGGTTGAGTTAATTCCCCTAAGAAACGCTGAAGCTAAAACAATAGCAAAAGCACTCATTGATGAAATGTTTTCACAGCATGGAGTGCCAGCGGAATTTTTTTTTCCGACAACTCCATTAATTTGGGAGGACAGATAATGAAGAATTTATGCTTGCAGTGGCGTATCAAGGCTAGATTTCTGTCAGTGTATTCACCTAAGTCCAGCCAAGCTGAGCGGTGGATGAAAGTTAACAAAAACGCTAGCAATTTACGTGCAAGACGAAAAATCGGGTCATAGAATTTGGGATTTATGTTTGAAACAGCTACAGTTAGCATTAAATTCAGCAACTGATTTGGTGTCGGGTTTCAACACCAACAGGAACAGGAAGGGAGTTACGAATACCCGAAGCCCATGTCGGTAAAGTACAAACGGACGAGGTTAATTACCCATTACGCATCTTAAACTTAACGTCACGCATGCGTGTGATAGTTGTGAGTGCGGTACGTAAGCGTCAGGCAGCTAAGTTACATCGTGCTGCGAAGGCAAATAAAAATAAAATTGGTAAAGAATTTGAAGTCGGAACTAAAGTTTACATACGAAATCACCCTAAAAGTGACAAATACCGCTGTTTTATAAAAAATGGCACCAATTTACATCGGAAATTACGCGAGCGTTAAAGAGGTTAATCCTGTAGCTTATCGGCTTGAAGATCTTAATACAGGTATTATTTCTCATTATGTATAACATATAGATAATTTACGTGAACAGATTGAAGGTAAGCGTTACCCAGTTAGTAAAGCGAATTCCGAAGAATTTTAAACTTAAATCTACAAGTAGTTACTGTGTTTCTTCTGAGTCTTCTAACGGCCAGCAGTAGCTAGATCTGAAATAATTTCGCATGCAAATCGTGGTGTTGCTTGTAGACTGAAAGAAATAGCGTTTAAATGCAAATAATCTGGCGACACTCGGGAGTTAACGCTAATGTTAATTACTTAAGAAAAGCTCTGCAAATACTTAAGTAAAAGATTGATTGAATAAATAGTGTGATTTAGTAATGAATTTGTAGAATAGCCGATTTTTCACCAAAGGATTGACACTTTTTTTTTATGAATAAGTTGAGCTAACCTGATTCAAATGATTTAGAAATATTAGACAATTTTTACAATTTTACATGAATTAAAGGTAATGGCGGAATTTTCTTTCTTTTTCCCCACCCTCTCCTTTTTCTTTGCTCTTTCTGTATGTTGGTTGGAAGTTCATTGGACATTTCGTCATAGGGATTTAAGAGGATGATCAGAACGGGATCTTCTAGTTCGAAGTTCAGCTTAGCCTAGTCGGATGGTGACATGCCAGAGTCAGGGCTGTCCTCTGAAATAAACATTTTCATAAGGCTAAGTGGGAGGTAGTACCTTCTAGAAAACCGAGCAAGATTGATAGGAGAAACTAACCTTCCAGTTCCCCCGGATCAGGGAAAAGTGATGAGAGGCTGTCAACTGAATCGTTGGGTGAGTCCCGGCCGAATTAGGTGGTGTTGGAGCTGGAGAGGCCCAGGCGATGAGGGGGCTGTCACCGGGGAGCACTTGACCGTGCTGGAATTGGTCATGGAAGTAATTGTAACCATGAAGAAACATGGGGAGTAAACTTCGAAGGTAGTCAGTCGCTCCTGACCACCGATCTTCGTCGGTATTAGTAGCTATAAAGTTGGCTAACTCCAGAAGAGCTGCATGAAATTTGCTGAGATTCTCGAGGTTTGCTTGGGGTTCAGCCATCCTGGAAACTTAGTAAATTGGAGTGATGCACGAGCATCGGCACGTTTTGGATTAGTAGCCTTTCCCACGAGGAACGTGGATTTGTTGTTTCGGTTGAGCAATCGTGACAATTGAAGGTGACAATTGAATTTAACAAAGCTTAACTCTTAACAATTGGAGGTTTATTTCGAGTTAAACTTAGCTGATTGTTACCAATATTTGACAACCGATTTTGACAATTAAGATTTTAAAGTATGGATCTTTCTTAGTTGATTGTAATAGTAACCGATGATTGATGGTTACGGTTTTCAAGTGAATTTTCGTGCATCAAGCACTTAGACTTTTTTTCCTTGACTGTTTTTGCACTGATTGATTGTGATTGTATTTTAAATATTGAAAAATCGTTTTTGCTTCTGCATAATTTTCGTGAAAATGTTCAAGTAATTAAGTTTACGTAGCGGGTTTTTACGGGAATAATGTCTGAATTTTGACGCTTAAAGATTTCCCAGATCTTACAGAAAACGTTACTGTTATGCATAGGTAATGTCACCCTGCTGGAACAGTCAAACGAGTGAATTATTGGCAGATAAAAAGCTTAAACGTCCCCAAAGCATCCATAATTTTAACTTCTTGTTAATGCGCGCTTTCTTGGTATTATTTTTGAATAATTTCTGAGAACCTTAGTTATTATATAACTAGATAGCTTGGCTTAATAAATGCTTTGCTCTTACCTTGACGAAGCGAGGACGCTTTTTTTTGGGGGCGGGACCTCTGCAACGACGGTTTCCACAGCTTCCCCCCTACTCCTTGAGCTAAGGCCTTAGTGGGCCTCTTTACCTTGATGCTATGGCTCCTTGCTATGTATTCTGTATACTCTGTATCTTTATTGATGTATTCCAGTAATGCTATGTATTTTGATGTATGGTCCAGTCCCTGGAGATCAGTGGTCTGGATGGCTCTGGCCTTGCCTGCCTCTAGGAGTAGCTGCTAGCAGAGATGGATCATGGGATACCAGGATATGGTACAGGATGTACCTTGCACCACCAGTGGCAGGTACTGGAGGCAGCTCTAGGTACTTAAGGCCCTGCAGCCCCTTGCAGCCTCACTCTGGGAGCTAGTCCCTAACCAGCTAAGAACTCTGCTAGTAGCCCTGATCAGAGCATCCCTGAACCATTGGACAACATCTCCTGAGGACAGACCGCATGGCCCTGGAATAAACCCTGAATTTAACATCCTTCTGGCGTTCTTCCTTGTACCGGGCATACCGGGGTTGCAACGCGTATTCGGTTCGCATAGCTGGAACCGGAGTCGCATATTAGGATACATTGGGGGAAATAGGAGGATCTCGTGCTATCGGATTCGAATGGTCAACAAAACTGGGAGGTGTCGGCAATTCAAACTTTCCCGTATCGTACATTGTTCCCTCAGTTTCCCACCCATAGTTGGAAAGCCAACAACTACCTCCGAAGGACTCGCTGCGGGTGTTGGTTTCAGGATGGTTGGTTTCAAAGTACTAACAACGGGTTTAAAAATCTCTTGCAAAGATTCTTCTTGTACTTGCTCATCCAAACGTTGATCCAAAAATTTTTTTGTTAAACGTTTTTTGAGTTTAACAATTTCACGTTTTGTTTCCATGTTCTTTTTTCTTTCGGCTTCTTTTATTAACGCCCTTCATTTAATGTTTTGTCAATCGATAAATATTCGTATGGATCGTCCCAACACGTTCTACACAATGTTTTAAACTCGGGAAATTCCATGTCAGGACCGACGTGATTTTCGTACAGATGTTTTAGGTTTAATTTGTCCACAGGAAAAACGATTAATAAATTGGCATTATCTCTAATCACCTGCTTGGGAATTCTTGTACAGGACTGACTGCAATAAAAAACATCGGCATTCGAATGGCGCCCTTGAGTAACGCTCGATTTTATTTTGTTTGTCTAAAAGCACATCATCGAAAACGATGAGATTAAGAAATGTAGAATCCAACTCCTCGGGAGGAATCAGTTCGTTTTGCGAGCGTGAAAACTAGCTATCTCTCGCCCCACCACTCCACCAATTTCTGCAAATACAGACTGTAAAGCTTGGTGTTTTGGTTGACACAAAATTTTGCTATGGAAATGTAATCTGTCGTAATCTAGCCACCCCTCGTTGCAAATAAAATTAAACAGTAGGTTCGTTTTCCCACAATTTGCAGGACCTATAATCAGACATCTAATGTTCGAGGGTAGAAATGGGTGATTTTTTGGTTCTTTGGGGGGTGACAAAATCGTAATTTAAAATTTCCATTGTTTTTGTTTTGTAGGTTTATTCAGAAACCAAACTCATAAAGTCTCGATCAGAAAATTTATCGTTAGTCATGTTAGGTTCAGCAACTCCGTATTCTACGTTGCACCAAAGTTTCACGGTGCTAGGAGTGTCGTTGCTGACGTACACGAAGTTAATTTTACCACTAACTTCCGACAAGGTCATACTTCCGCACGAAGGAAAGTCAAACCCCGGTTTATCCATAACGTTTTTAAGTTTCCCTTTAGTTTTGTGGATACCGTTGTACACCCAAGTTCTAAGGCAGAGGGGCGTATCTGCATTGTTGGTATCTTCGTTCGCTTTTTTGCAGAATGGGTAGCAGAATGTAACAGGGCGCAAGTAATTGGGATAATTGAACATCGTCAAAGAAGTGGGTTTATGTTCGTCAATTTGGATTTTTAATTTTTCGTAGATGTACCGTTTAAGATTTTTCAACATATTTTGAGTTTCAGGGTCTGTCGGCAAAATCCAACCCTTGTACTTGGAATCTTTGTTCGAAATGGGAGAACCTACTCCCTTTAAATCTTTGAATTCTACGGAAGGAGACAATGTATACTTTGCTCCATTTTTTTTAACTTGGTTGCCTTCTCCGTTTTAACTTCTAACGCATTGTTTCCAGCAAATTGGAGAGATGCGTGCACCAGGCTGGATGAGGCATTTTGAATTTCTCTCTTTTGCTTATTCTAACTTGTTATTTCCCTTCCGTTTTTTTATTTATATGTAAAATATAAAAAAAAAGAATCGACAGAAATAAAAAAAATGCCAGTAAATAAATCTGGCCAGTCTTTGCAGCGCGCACAGAGAGATGTGAAAGGAACTCCTGGGGTAGAATTTATGTTAGACTCAAATAACGATTATGACGTGCAGAATAAACGCCTGACTAAAGTGGGAGCTGCCATAGAACCCGAAGATGCATTAATTTATTCCCAGTTTAACGAATTTAGAAACTGACTTAACGAAACCTAAATCCGAGGTAGGATTGAAGAAAGATGCAGATGGTCGATGCAGATGAGTATGTCGATTCAAAAGTGGTGTTGAATGCAGCCTCCAAGGAGTATGTTGATTCAAAAGTCGTGTCGAATGCGGCTACTAAAGAATGCGTCGATTCAAAAGTCGTGGGGATGCAGCCACTAAAGAATACGTCGATTCAAAAGTGTTGATGGATTACGACATGCGGAACAATCGTTTAATTACTCTAGCCATTGGTGTAGACCCCCAAATGTGGTTACTTATTCTCAGTTAAACGACTTACAGTAAAAAATTTCAGTCAGATGTTGAAATGAAGGAAGATATGAACGGTCATTTCGAAGCTAATAATAAACGAATCAAAGACCTTGCTCTTCCTACGCAATCTAGGGATGCTGCTAAAAAAAAATATGCCGACGAGGCTACTAAATTTTACATAAATGAGCAGGGTATTAATTTAAGAGTTAACGAGTATGATGCAAAATTCAGACGTTTGATCAATCTAAGACCAGGCATATATTCCGAGGATGCTGTAAATTATTCTCAGCTAACCGAATTACAAAATCAAATCAAATCTCAACAGTTAAACTCATTACCCGAGGATGAAAAGGGAGACTTTAATGCAACCGGTAAACGAATTATAAACCTACGATACCCCAAGTTGCTCAAGGATGCTGTTACTATGCGGTACGTCCTCGTAAATTGTTTTCATATAGTAAGTTTTTACATCATCACGCCATTCAAAAAAGGTGAGTTTTTCACCTGTAGTGGGCAATCCTTTTAATTATTATTGTTGCCTGTACAAATATTATTTGAGAGGGTTGACTTTGCTGGGTCTTGATGTAGGTGTAAAGCTGCTATGTATAATGTTCAATGATATTTTAAAACCAGACTATGAATATAGAGAATATGAAAGCGATGAAGAATTGGATGACTCAGCACTTACTGGTTTTCAATTTTCTCTAGAGGAGATGATTTTTACTAATGAAACCATAAATTATACGCAAATAAAACCGAAAGTAATTAACGGGAAAAACTTTTGAGGTTTGGGCAGGGAACGCGTATTTGTATAGCGGCTGATACAGATCGCCATCCTGAAATTGGGAATCTTTATGAAGTGGATATGTTACTAACCCCCGGCAAATACACATAAACTACCTCCTCATCATGTCTAAAACAATCTCGTAATCGTGTCCCTCCGTCAATTCAGAAAAAACAAACAGAAATGACCGCACCATATTTGATTAAAATTCTGTACTCCGTCGTGATTGTATTGAACGGGTCCCAAGTACTCGGAGTTAGACGTGGGAGGACCCAGATTGCCGAAACTATCAAAATAACAGGGCGTGCCCATAACAGTCGAGTAAGCAACCCAATGACTGCCATCTCCATCGTGAAAATCTTTGAGATTGACGATGCCGCATTCACCGCGAGGTTTAGGTTTTAGGGGCAACCGATCTTTGCTAAAAGTGCCTCTGTATTTAGGAATTTTCAAAACTTTGACCAATCTGTATAAGTCCAGATTCGTTAATGGTTTATTAAAATCGATCAGGCCCTTGCTGGCTTCAGAAAGAGCCCTCTGCCACGACTCATTTTTTTTCCGAATTTTTCTTTTTTCGTTTCAAACCTGAACCTTCCATCTGCTTGTTATGTCTGACCATCTCGGCCAGTACCTTAGCATCGTTCTGAGCTTTCTTAACAGCCATAGTTATACTTGCTGCACTTCCTGCTAACCCTCCCACACCGGCTATGAGTGGGCCAAGCGATGCCAACAGTGGTAAAAACCCTCCTCGGTTTCTTCGGTTTCCGGTCTTGCGTCTTTTCAATATTTTCCCCATTTCTGTTTTATTATATTAATAAATAACTTCGACTTTGCCTCTATTCAATTTAAAACTCATTTTTCTATCTCCGATCAGCAGCGCGTGACAGGTCGTGTTGGCAGGGACAGCGGCGTTAAATTTTAGTTTCACTTGCACATTGACAACGCCCGACTGAAGTCTCTCTGAGTGTTTGAAGCAATCCAAAACCACCAGAGGTTAAGTCTTTTTAAACTGAACCGAATCGTGCAGAGATCCCCGACATCGTATAAAGCGCGTCTAAACTCCTGAGCCATTCTATACAGGATGGAATATTCTCCACCAGAAAAATGTACGCCTAAATCGAGGAAGGGGAAACGCTCGGAATTTAAAGTCACGTGAGCGTCCTGAAGACTACAGTTATCGAACACAGCAGGATTTTTAGTTTGAGCATCTTTTCTGTTAGTCTGCAGAGCTAGTATGACCCACCTAGGCCTTTCCACCGCTGAAGTAGTGAGAACCGTCTGTGGCAATTCGCAAGAATCGTAATGCCAGTGTCTAAAACCCAAATCCACGTTCATTCCCCCCTCGATGTATTTAAAAAGCCTGAGTTTTTGCTCGTCGGACGTTGTGACATGCGGCACATGCCACGAAACACCAGTTAATTCGACTTTTCGGCAGCAGTGGCAGCAGCCCTAAATACACCATCATCGTTGCTCGCCCTAGACAAAATCAGCACGTGCTTGGTACCAGAAAGTACCTTGTCGTAATTTTCGAAAAATCCCATGCAGTGTTTTAAAGGAATGGCGAACGAGAAGCTCCCTTTAGGGACAGGTTCCTTCACAATGGTGGAATATCTCAATTTGAATCCTATGTTATCGTCCAAACTAGCAGTGGAAGCTTCAGCAGCATCTAAAGCCCAGCAGTTCCCCAGCAACGATACTTGATCACTCGAGCCATAGGTGAGCAGACCTTTCATGAGTGTCCCGTACCCCGGGTAATTTAATTCATCCACGAGCTTGTCCCCCAAGTGACATTTAATGCTGGAAAACAGGTACATGGGACCGTTATTGACGGGAGTCGCGACGTCAGCATCGACATAATTAGTACTGTCGCTTTCAGCAGCTTGCCTCTAATCAAAAGATAACTGTTAGCAACATGCAGGAACAAATCCTAGTTTTTGATTATAATTATAATTTCCGAATTGACATTGTTGAGGTTAGTTCCTACAATCGGATTATATTCGTGAAAAGAATAGCTCTCCACACAGGAATCGTGTTGTAACGATTTGTTTATGTTCAGATAAACTCATCTTCTAGCCGCGGTTATAAATTTGATGAATGCTCGATTTTTTGGTGTTAATTTATTATTATCTTTGACTAATCCTTTTTCCCAATATTCTTTTTTTTCTTTCGGATACCAACATTCCTTTTGTTTTATATAAGGATTATTTTTTCGATCTGAGTTGAAGGTAGACCGTGAGCGTTTCGCCGTTTAAATTTATTATTTCGTTATCTTGAGAAGTTAACCAAATGCGTATATTTCTAATCTTATCGGTAGTGACTGGCAAATAAATCAAATTTTGAGGAGCGATAATCATCTTGTAACCAGGGGGCACTCCCGGATAGAAAGCGTAAATGCAAGGTTGCGTGTCGTCAGTCACGTACGAGGACCCTATTATATTAGTGTGAACGAAAATCGTATTGATGCCCAAAATATCTACAGATTTTTGCCCTTGTTGAGATTTAGTATAAGTGCCGTGGAGGAACCCCAAGACTTGGCCTAAACTGTTATCTCCCGAAAAGGACACTCCATAGGCAGGATTACCGATGATTAGTTAGTTTTTAAAGTATTGTGGTTTGGTTCTATGGCAGTGCATTTTTCCCGTGTTTGTTTTGCTGTATTACAGCTTGAATGAAATTATTTAAATCGAAAATTTCGTAAGCACCTGGGATGACTCGCACCTTAATCCAGTTCACTCCACCATCGACGGTGTACGAAATTTCGTTGTTATCATCGTGGACATTGAATATGCTGTAATACGTATCCAAGGAAGCTAGAGCAATTTCGTACTCCTTTTTAGGATTCAAATATATAGGTGTTCTTAAATTGCAGCTCAGTTCGGCCCCTACTCCCGTTAAAATGATCAAACTCGAATCCATGACTTTTTTATTTGTGTTATTTATTTATAACTGCAAATATCATTCGAATGCTTAGTCGAGCTCAGACCATGACAATCATCGATAATTCTCACGATGTTGAAGCATGTGCAATGTGCCAAAGCTTATAACTCAAGACGATTAACTCAAAGAGGTCCCTGCAAAGAGGGACTGCAAAGAGGTCCCTAATTCAACCTTAAAAAGAGTTCCTAATTAAACTTTGCAAAAAGGTCCCTAATTTATCCTTTAAAAGAGTCCTTAATTAAAGTGTGCAAAAAGGTCCTTTTAATTCATCCTTAAAAAAGAGTCCCTAATTAAAGTTTGCAAAAAGGTATCGTGATGAAAATTACAAGATTGTTCCCACCCAACTTGTAGAAATAAAACCATCCCTCGATATTTCGTCCCTGGTCCAGTAGAATTGGACTTCCTATTATTATTGTAGCCTATTATAAAACTGACGGTGCATCGATAAGTATGAATATGAGGTGGCTATGTTTGGTTTTTGATAATTAGGCTATACAGACCTTGTTAGAGGTTACTGGTGTTGTTTTGAAAGAACGCGGTTTCGATTACGAGTCCGGTTTGAGTATATTTTGTGCAAAGATTTTTGACGTTCCAATTTTCTGTACTATAGAAATTAACACAATTCGCAGCGAGAGCGTTGATATAGTCAAACTGACAGTTGGTGTTGCCTCTATTTCTACAAGTTGGGTTAAAAAAACTGATATTAGCTGTACAAGTTGGGGAGAATCAAAAAATGGTTTGGTGTGCGTTACCCAACCGACCCTATTTTTACGAGCCGACCCTAAACTTGTTTTCCGTCCAATGAAAAAAATCCCCCTTCCTATTTTGACGCTCCATCCTACGATACAATAATGGTTCAAATCCTTCCCGGAAAAAGGAAAAATGTTATTCCGTGATCATGAATGTATCTTTATTGCATAAAAAAAATATTAAATTTCAATTTTTTAATTAAAGACTTTCTGATTTGGTAAAAAAAAAAAAATAGCAAAAAAAATAGTTTTCCGACCCACCCTATTTTTTTTAACTGCATAACGCAAACGAAACAATTTTTTTTGTTTGGCCTAAACTACCTGTATCGATTCAGTGTTTTTCTGAAAAATTTAACTTCTGACATTATGTTCTACACCATTGAAATATTTTTTTTCTTTCCAATACCTATTCAGTGGTGCTAATTATTCAAGGAGAATAGTTCAAAAGCATTTATAAATTGTTTTGGAAAAAACAAAATTATTTCACGAGTCCTAAATTTTGAACTTTTATTCGATGTTCTTTTTGGTCTCGGAGGTTTTCTCTTTAAATTTTCAGGTTTTTTTTTTACACAAAAAAAAATTTCAGCTCTTATTCCTGGTTGGGCTACCAATTTTTGTTTTGTCCCTACCAAAGCTGATTGAAAGTGTGATCATCATTGAAGGATGAAGAAAAAAAAATGTCTTCATTAATGTAGCAATAGTAAAATCAGTAATGTAAATTTTTGAAGCCTGCTAAACCAGTCACTGCTGTCATTAAGTAAATTATCGTTTGGGTGAGGATACGTTTGTAAAGTGCAATATTTTTGTATAAATACTTTTGATCCTATTAAAAACTTTACTACATGCTTACAAGTTTATTTGTGTGCACTTATTTCTGTGTATCATTCTGGCAAAAAAAAAGTACCGTGTCACTCAAAAGCAACATGCGGCAGGCGGATTTTATTTTTTATACCAAAATTTAGCCTGTGCAGGTGAGAACATTTTTCTTTAATAGGTCATAGTTTAACAAGGTCATAGTCATTTTTAGCACTTAGTGACATCCATTATAGACTTAGGGGAGGTAACAGAGAGTAGAACTGCCATCTGCCAGTATACGTGTGACATATGTTAAATTGTTAATAGATCTCGTACGTACGCCCTGTTTGTTTCGATGGGGAAGCGAAGATGTAAAAACAATTCACACACACGATTTTTGGTATGGCTTAGGCTATAGTTTCGGTGAAAATCGTTTATAATCAGTACTTTAGCAAAAAAAAAAATGCAGACATTCCAATAACATTTTTTTTGAAGAGGTGTAAATGGTGATAACTTGAAATGTGTTGCTTAAGTAGTAATGAAGTTGTTTAGCCGAAAAAAATAAAATCCCATAAAGAAGGATTAGCCTATTTTTTCGGTTCATTATTTTCAATTGTAGGTTTTATTTTTTCTATCAGACTGCTTAGTCATTAGCAATTACAAAATAGGACCAGGGTTGCTGGGAGATCTTCATATTATCTACAATTCCATTGCTTAAAGAGTAAACTTATGTGAATAAAGTATTATACAGGGTGGTCCACAAAAAAATGACGACCTAACATTTTCTAGTTAGCACCCCACAGAACCAGGAGAGTTCAGAAATCTTCCCGTTTCATTCTATTTGATTTGTCCTCTCTTGGTTTTGAGGGGTGCTAACTAGAAAATGTGGTCCTAATTATTCAAGGAGAATAGTTCAAAAGCATTTATAAATTGTTTTGGAAAAAACAAAATTATTTCACGAGTTCTAAATTTTGAACTTTTATTCGATGTACTTTTTGGTGTCGGAGGTTTTTTTTTACACGAAAAAAAATTTCAGCTCTTATTCCTGGTTGGGCTACCAATTTTTGTTTTGTCCCTACCAAAGCTGATTGGCCAATAATATAGGCCTTAATAAAAAACAAAAGAACAATTAAAGATTTTTACACAGTACTATTTCTTGCCAGTAAATGCCTTTTTCAAGTAACTGTAATTTAAAAATCTTCCATTCCATAAATTTTTATGGTTAGAACTAGGGCGTTATCTAATCGCCTTCGAACCTCTAACTTTCGTTCTTGATTAATGAAAACATTCTCGGCAAATGATTTTGCAGTAGTTCGTCTTGCGACGGTCCAAGAATTTCACCTCTAGCGTCGCAATACGAATGCCCCCGTCCGTCTCTATTAGTCATTACCTTGGTACCTTACGTATTAACTGGGCTAGGTCAGGCAATTGCTTTTGTTTGTTTTGAATTAGGATTGTTTTTTCTTTAAATAGCTTATTAATGTAATCTTCCCACACACAAAAAAATCACATTGGTACGTTTCAGCACTCACGTTAATTATTACACGAATTGCATCACTGTTTCGTAGCTCAGTAAAAAAAAAAATTAAAAATAACACGTATCAAATGAAAACTTTTTCTTCTTTTGACACACTTTGGACATTAAAAGTGTCGTTCTGTTATTAACAGCAGCCTGTTGTGCACTATGCTTGCTTCTGACAAAAAAGGTAAAGAATGTTCAGCAACACCTCCTGCATTTGGCAGTTTGGCAGTTTGGCAAATATTGCGAACTCAGTAAAAATTGAGATTTTTTTTTCTTTTATGGTAGCATACACTATTTTATTTAACAATTGAGTCCATAGGCATATCAAATGCAATCATGCAATGCAATAGATTGGAAATGCAATCATGTTTCTTGCCTGTCGGATAAAAATTACACATTTTTCCACAATTTGTAACCACATGCTGAGTGGAAGCTTCATAATGGAAAAAATTTCATTCACCAAAAAAGACATGCACACCGCATCATATTTTTAGAGGTTAAAATAAAAAGCCGCTTTTTAAAACTTATAGTTTTATGCTTAATGAGTACCAAGGTATTAGCTTTTGTTGCCTTAGTATGAAAGTGGACGCTTGAAGTGTCCTCTTAAAAGCTTCTGATCAAGTCATGGGGGCGGTAAGTTATTATAAAAATCCCTTTAATGTTCACCACTCGTCATGCAAGTGCCTAGTTAGTCACTATTTGCTATACTGTACAACGAATAAGTAGAGTTATTTCCCTTTGCAGGTATGCCTAACAAGGTACTGTCATGAAAAAACTCTTGGATTAACCACCACTTACGGAGTAAGTAATGGGTACAGTTGTACAAAATTTATTAATGTGTGCCAAATGTGTAATGTAAATGATTAAAAAAAAGAGCTTTTAAACTATGCTGATGGCTGAAGTTCCCTCCACCATTTGCTGAAGAAGTAAAGGAGTATGAAAATGTAAAAATACGTCCACTATTACTGAAATATGGGGCCCGTTATATGAAAACACCAGTCGCCTGGAATGCCCTCTACCATTTAATGATTAAAGTGGCACTGGCACGAATTGAAAGTCTGCAGTACCTGGCAACATACAGTGCTTGCTTGCAACAAGCGAAGGAATGCACGACGCTTCTTTTAAAGAAACCTGCCACGCCCCACCTTAATTGAGTGAAAATTTGGTACGTTTTCTTGCACCTGGGAGTAAGCTGTTGCGGTTAACGATGTCGGACGCTAAATGGTGCCACCGTATTTTCGTACGATTTTCAATCAATGATAGTGCCACTTTAAGTGTGGGAATGCATTAATTTAAAAGCTCTCAAAGCTTAGCGTCTTCTTCAGCAATGTAAATAGGGGCGACGCCTGAAATGTCCTTCACAATGTGCTGAACGAGTAATGAGAGTACGTAAAAAAACAGGGTTGGCAGTTTTTTGCCAAGTGGTTAAAACCGGTTTTTACCGTCCCGACAAAAACTGGTTTTTACCATGTTTTTCCCACTTCGGCCAAAAATGTGGCAAAAATCGACGAAGTCAAATTAAAAAAAAAAAAGCGATCCTACAATAGACAAATATTGGCAAATTATAACCGCTCCCCTTGAAAACGTCTCGTATGATTTACTTGTAAATACATATTAACTTCTTTCACTTTTCATACGCTTATTTTCACAGTAAAACAGATTCTTCCCACAATAACTGTGCAAATTTATGCATCTGACTGTCGAAAATTTGCATAGATATTGTGAGAAGAATATCTTTTATTGTGAAAATAAGCGTATGAAGCAGCTTGCTGGTTTTTATCAGTTTTAACCGGCAATAACAGGGAAAAAAAACAGTAAAAACCACGGTTTTGCCACTGCCCCATCAAAAACCCAACCCAAACACACGGCGTCTCCTACACTATTTGTTACAAATAAGGGGTAAGTCAATCCAAATAGGTCGGATACCTGAAATGTCCTCTACTTTTACTGAACAAATTATGGGGTAGTTCAAGTAAAAGCACGGTGTCTGTAGTGTCCTCCACTATTTTGCGAATGAGTAAGGAATTAAGGTAAGTTGATGTAAAACGCCTGATGCTTGGAGTGTTGTACATTATATGCCAAACGAGTAAGGAGGTACACTAATGCAAACAAGTGTGACCACCGACGGCTGAAATTTCCTCCACAATTTTCCAAACGAGTAATGGGAATATGTTAAAGTAAAAACACGACGTCTGCAGTGTCGTACACTATTTGTCACAAGTAAGGGGGCAAATTAATCCAAATAGGTCCGACACCTGAAATGTCCTCTACTTTTGCTGAACAAATTATGGGGTAGAAGTACAGCGTCAAATGAGTAAGGGGTCTAGGTAGGTTGATGGAAAACTTCTGATGCCTGGAGTGTCTTGCATTATATGCCTACCGAGAAGGGAGGTACACTAATGCAAATAAGACTGACCCCCTGATGCCTGAAATGTCCTTCAGAATTTTCTGAATGAGTAATGGGGAAGTATGATAAAGTAAGGCAACCTGGCTGCACGGCCAGGTTGCTGCAACCAATAAAAGTGATTGGTGCGTTGTTTTACATAAACGGTAATCATTCTCATTGTTGCAGCGACCTGGCCAGGTAGCCTAGTGCATTCGAACCCTAAAAACACCAACAGTGTGCGACGCCTGCAGTGTCCAACACCAATTGTGACAAACAAGGGGTCAATCAATCCAAATAGGTCTGACACCTGAAATGTCCTAACTGAACAAATTATGGGGTAGTTCAAGTAAAAGCACAACATCTATAGCGTCCTCCACCATTTGCTGGATGAGTAAAGGGATAAGGTAAGTTGATGGAATACACTACACTTGCATTATATGCCAAACAAGTAAGGAGGTACACTAATGCCAATAAGCGTGAACCTGATGCCTGAAATGTCCTTCACAATTTTCCAAACGTGTAATGGGAGTATGTTAAAAGTAAAAACACACGACGTCTGCAGTGTCCTACACTATTTGTTACAAATAAGCGGGTAAATTAATCCAAATAGATGTGACACCTGAAATGTCTTCTACTTTGCTGAATGAATTATGGGGGTAGTTCACGTAAAAGCACAACGTCTACAGCATCGTACATTATTTTGTCACAAACAAGGGGTTAAATCAATCCAAATGGGTCCGACACCTGAAATATCCTCCACTTGCTGAACAAATAATGGAGTAGTTCAAGTAAAAGCCCGACGAATGTGTCCTCCATTATTTGCCGAATGAGTAAGGGGTAAGCTAAGTTGATGTAAAACGCTTGATGCCTGGAGTGTCTTGATTTATATGCCAAAGAAGTAAGGAGGTACACTAATGCCAATAGGTGTGACCCTGGTGCCTGAAATGTCTTTCACGATTTTATGAACGAGTAATGGCAGTATGTTAAAGTAAAAACACATGATGTCTACAGTGTCCTACACTATTTGTCACAAATAAGGGGGTAAATTAATCCAAATAGATCTGACACCTGAAATGTCCGCTACTTTGTTGAACGTAGTATGGGGCAGTTCAAGTAAAAGCACAACGTCTGTAGTGACCTCCACCATTTGCCGAATGAGTAAACGGGTAAGGTAAGTTGATGTAAAACACTTAATGCCTGGAGTGTTTTGCATTATATGCCAAACGAGTAAGGAGGTACACTAATGCAAATAAGTGTGACTCTGAGCCCTGAAATGTCTTTCACAATTTTTCGAACTAGTAATAGGAGTATATTAAAGTAAAAACACATGACGTCTACAGTGTCCTATACTATTTATCACAAATAAGAGGGTAAATTAATCCAAATAGATCTGACATCTGAAATATCCTCTACTTTGCTGAACGAATTATGGGGTGGTTCAAGTAAAAGCACAACGTCTACAGCATCCCACATTATTTTGTCACAAACAAGGGGTTAAATTAATCCAAATGGGTCCGACAGCTGAAATGTCCTCCACTTTTGCTGAACAAATAATGGGGTAGTTCAAGTAGCTACCCTGAAGCTTGTAATCTCCTTTATAATTTGTGGAACGAGTAATGGGAGTACGTAAAGTAAAAATGCACGTTTGCTGGTGTCCTACACTATTTGTCACAAATAAGGGGGTAAATTAAAGTGGCACAATCACAGAATGAAAAGCGAACGAAAATACCATGGTGCCACTTAGCGGCAGTGATATTGCTAACTTTGTATAGGTTGCTCTGGGGTAGTTCAAGTAAAAGCACAACGTCTGTAGTGTCCGTTATCATTGGCTGAATGAGTAAAGGGGTAAGGTAAGTTAATTTAAAATACCTGAGGCCTGCAGTTTCTTGGTGAACAAGTAAAGAGTAACTAATGGCCTGAAAGCTAATTATGTCCTTCATTTTTACTAATAAATTATATGGTATCTTGACCCTAATTAGTTGCGTGAATTAATTTATGTAATTTTTTTTTAACTATTGGATCAGTTTTTAAGCTGCATTCGGGCCAGCAATCACTAGGCTTGTTGCTCGCTTTGATCGGGGTCCACAAGGTCCCCTTCACAAAGTTTGCAGTGCGAGTTGGGACTTAAGTTTTTCGTGTTCAGATACTGGTTAAAGTAAAAACACGTCTGTAGTGTCCTCTGTGTGGCGATAAGTTGATAAAATGCCTAACGCCTGGAGTGTCTTGTATTACATGCCAAACGAGTAAATCGGTACAGTAATGTAAAGAAGCCTGACGCCAGAAAGATACTTCAGAACTTGACTAACAATTAATGGTGTACATTAAATTAAAAACACGCGACACCTGTAGTGTCTTCGATTATTTGCTAATCGTTTATATGTTTATATAAACACCATCCGTCTGATACCTGAAATGTCCTTCACAATTTGTTGAAGGAGTAAAGGCAGTCTGAGGTTAGGGAATTTTACAAAAATTCTGGAAAATTAATTGTTTAAATAAATTTCAGTACCTACTGAGCACAGCATTGTTTACAAATTTTACCTTTGCTGTTAACAATTTTATCGTAGTTGGTGATAACGTGTTTCTCTTCGCACTTTATTTCCTTATCATAAGTTTTAAAATCTTGCCGGAAGGCTTCCTAGTTAGGGAAATTGTAATTGTTTTTAGACTACTACACGTGCTAAATAATGTAAATACGCCTTACATATCCTCCATTATTTGCCTTATTTAAAATCATGACAGGCCTGTAAAAGTTCTGATATGTAGTCCTCCTTACACATGCTCCGTTATTTGCCTTAAGATTATGAACCACGTACTTAAATTTGAACCGCGTATTTACAAAGCAATGTTCGAATTATTATGTCGTTTTCAGTCATTTCACACTTTCTGAACTGCCCGGAATATTAATGATGCGTAGTTTAGACACCAGACGGCGCTACACGCAGCGACGCTTGTATTGTCCTGCAATTGCGATAGAGCGGTCTTGCCGCGAGTATCCCTTAGCGACTTTACCCTAGTTGGGAGACTAGCCGTTAGCGACAGCCCTCTGGAAACAAGCGCCAGAGTTGAACACAGTTGATTCAGAGGGTTGTCGCTAACGGCTAGTGTTGGGAGTCGTCAGCCACTTCGCAAAGTAATCCCGGAACCAAATCTGACTTCCTTCCCTCTTCAAGGCCCACTCAGACAAAGGGAAGACAATAGACAACACTGAAGACAGAAGCAGCAATCCAACCACCTTGAATCCAACAAAAGTGGATTCCGAAACCGAATCTTTTCTTCATCCTTTCAAGGCCCAAAAGTGGATTCCGAAACCGAATCTTTTCTTCATCCTTTCAAGGCCCACCCAGACAAAGGGGCGTGAACAGTCCATAGAAATCAGCAGCATCAGGTCCGCCCAGTCAATGCTAGCTAATCCCCAAGCCGGACCTACCCACCTGCCTTCACAAAGCGCAAGAAGTATGGACATCGAGGATACAGTAGGGTCAGCACACTCAACGCTACCAGTGGACACAGCAAAAGAACAAAGATCATTTTTGGAAGAGGAATGGAATAGCTTAAAGTTTAAATTTAATTTAACGGATTTAAACGATGAAGAACGCATGAAATTGTTGTCAACGCTCAGAAGACACCAGGGGTGCCTTCGAAAACTAACCTGGTTGGATCAAGCAAAAGTAACTCTCGTTGCTTCTACACGTCACGAATTAGTATCATTTTTAATCCCAAATCGTCACTAGAACGATTCGTCATCGTATCGACTCTCATTCACGTGACAACAAATAAACTACAAGACATATTTATTTTGAACAGTAAGCACGAGTTTATTTACGTACTTGCTGCTAATAAATAACTTCTGAAGCGTATTTATAGAATTAAAACATGGAACCACCGGGCTGAAGTTGGCGGTACATTCGTAGCAGCAGATTCGCTATATATGTACTATCTAGTTATTATTAGCTCCGCATCTATGGTGCAAGCCAGTAATTGTGGTGGCTCCCAACAGATGGAGCCAAAGGTATACTAGAAGCCGATAAGGAAAGACCACAGATTAAAGAACTCTTCCTGTGGGAAAGACTTGTACCGTAAAAGCAAAACTACGGCGGGCCCAAAAAGAGAAGCCAGCAACTTGTTTAAAAGATGTACTCTCTCACTCCATTAAACGCATCCAACACATACATATCTTTCGCAAAACGTGCATAGATTTGAATTTTTACGAAAGCATCATAGGGGAAGTGGGAAGGGGTAATAAGGAAAACTGCACGACCACAGATTGTTGCTGACGTTCTCTAATCCTTGTGGGGGCGTAGGACTAACGTCGATGGGAAAACTGTATAATATCTGCCTAAATAAAAAAAAATCTGGTAAATCCTCTAAAGGGAATATCGTATAATGGATGATTGGATAATTGTACAATGGAGAATCGTCTAACTGGACAATAACAAGCCTGTGGTTTCTATGTTATATATATGTAGCCGCAGTGAGCGCGGTAGCGCGATTTTCCATTAATCGTGTTAGACGATTTCCGTTATATTGTTATCTGTACACGTTCTTCAAATTATGCGATTTTCCGATTCGACTATCATCCCATATCGTTCTTCTTTGGGCACGACTTTGATAAATTTAGGCCCTGTATGTGTTTAATGGTATATTGCAAATCCAAGTCCGCAAGAAAACTAACAAGGAAGCAAACAAATTTATGATTCTACTGATTTATGCGGGAACATTATGAATTGTGACCCCAAAAAAGAAAAAAAAAACAATAAATAATTCAATGCTGCTACATTAAAAAAATTTTTTGGGGCTACTTTGGGTGAATTAAAGTAAGCCTCTTTCACAAACTAACGAGCATTACGACACTCTGGTCTAGCATAGTACTACGGTAAATACACAAATTAGGAAGTAAGGTATTTTTAGTTAGAATTTTAATTAACAAATTATAAACAAGGCAATGAATCAAATTTTAATTTTTATTGCTGCAAAAGTGTAATTAAAATACAAAGCACCCCCTTACGTAGAATGAAGAATTTGTACCGTACTTAAGTAACAAATAGTTTTACTAGCACTATCTATGAATACACTTAATTTGAAGATTGAGGAATTCTTAGTTAGCGTAATATTAAAGGCACCATAAACTCAATTCTTCTTTTTAATTTTATTTTGTTGTCTTTTTGGAATAGATAAAAAAACGCCTCCTTTCCAAATTAAATGCACCAACTTTACGAAATACTTCATCCAAGAATAGTACAACCATGGAAGAATGTACAACTAATACAGTTTACAAAAATGGAGATTTGGAAGATTAGGTATTCTCAGATAGCATTTTATTGAAAAACTAATAATCAAAGCGATACATCAAATTTAACTTGACATTGCTGTTAAAAGAAGCGTCCCTTCTGAACAAAATGAACGATTTGTACGGGGCGTCGGACAAACGTCTAACTGGAAAATCGTCTAATGGGATAATTGTCTAAAATCTGCCTAAATAAAAAATCTGGAAAAGCATCTAAACGGAATATCGTATAATGGATAATTGTATAATGGATAAACTTCTAACTGTATTAACGTCTAATTGAGGTTTCTGGTGTTATATGTATAACCACAGCGAGCGCGGCAGCATGAGCGAGGCAGGGATATTAGACGATTTTCCCTTATACGAATTTCCAGTTAGACGCTTTTCCATTATACGAATTTCCTGTTAGAGGATATTCCGTTATACTGTTTTCCGTTATACGTTCTTTCAATTATACGATTTTCCAGTTAGACGATTATCCCTCGCCCCATTTGTACCATACTTAACACATACATAGTATTATTAAAAATTCGTACGAATATGGATGAGGATTGAGGTATTCTTAGCAAAATATTAAAGAAATAATGAACTTAATACTTCAAATTAAAAAAAAATATTGTATAGTCTTTTTTGGGTAGATAAAACACGCAACCTTCACAAACTAAACGTACAATTCTTACGATACTTGACTCCAGAATAGTGCTATCAGCACAGTTTACAAAAATGCAAATTTCGAAGTTGAGGTAATCATAGTTAGCAGTTTGTTTAAGAAACTGTATATTCAGTAATGGCCGAAATTTTTCCTTCTCTTTACTGTAAGGGGTTAATTAAAACAGGCCTCTCT